>CAUYPK010127272.1:0-36180 GCA_963574355.1 Loris lydekkerianus
TAAATATCTGATAAGCAGGACAGTCTTAGGCAACACCTGTGAAAGGGTCATTCGATCCCCAAAGGGGTCGTGACCCACAGGTTGAAAACCACTGTATTAAGCAAAGTAAATTGCCACTTGTCTCACTGGACTCTACCCTTACTCATGGTCTGAGTTAAAATTTTTTTTTAAATTTCTTTTTTAAAACAAATAGCAAAATTTGAAGAAAAACAATGAGAATTGAATAAAGTATAAAGTTATAAATACAAAGTTGAAAACAGTCACCAGAAGGACCTATGTGGAAGAACTTCAAAAGTGGTAATTTTGTAAATGGAGGAAACTTTAGAAAATTCCATTGTTTGATTAAATTGTCCAAAACATCAGAAAATAGACAATAGTAGAAAACTATGTGTATGTTGGCATGGATCATCAAGCTACATTTTATATTTTAAGCTTCAATATTTCCATATTCGTTTAATAAGAAATCAGGATGACTTAATAGAATGAATCATTAAAAAAGAAACTTCTAAGAATTCACTTTGTTTTTATCATCTGTTTAATGCTTCTTACTTTATAGAGAGATTCTTTTCCCTCTTAAGAAGGTTTTAATTCAAGTAGAGATAGTATTTTAATATTTAGTTAGAAGTGTTCCTCATCATCACATCACTATCTGAAGGATAAGTAAAAAGGAAAACCATTAGAATTCCCAATGCTGGAACATAAGTAGAAACAAAAATCAAATCAAAACAAATACTATACCATTGATTGAGATTAGGAAAGAATTGACAGATACATGGCAATTACCATATTGTTGCAGACTCAAGGCTGACATTATTAGCTGATCACCTAGATTGACCCCTCTTAACAGAGCACTCTAGGCAATCACCACCAGTCCCATGTGAAAAGGAGAGGAAGCCCCTTTGTTAACTTCAATTCTATAAGCAAACCAAGAACCAAAGATATCCATCACATATCAAATAGAAATTCAAGTGCTCTCCTGAAATGAATTCTATTCAAAATGAGAAGAGAAAATCAACTTCATTTAATGGAAAGAATTATTAGTTTTAATGAAAACTCTAAGTTACAACTATCGCTGGGTCATACGGCCACAGGGAAACAAAGAAAACAAACCTGAAACAAGGAAAAGGGAACAGGAGTGAGATGTCCCTTATTCTATATTAATTGAGACTAGATCTTCGGAGTAGGATCAGATGCTTGCCTTTATAAAGAACTCCCTTCCTAAGCTTTTATGTGTCTCTCCCTGTCCCATCCATTAGTAAAATTTTGTTCTTCAAGGATGTCTCAAAGAAAAGAGACGTGGAGTCAGAGGGCTGGGGAGATGTGGCCAAGGATACAAAATATTGATTAGACAGGAGGAATATGTTAGAGGTCTGAGGTATAACAAGGTGACTATAACAATGAAAATTGCTAAGATAGTAGATTTTAAGTCTTCTCGACACAAACCATAAGTATGTGAGGTAACAGTATATGTTAGTTAGCTCAATGTAGCCCAGGATGTATACATATTTCAAGACATTTTATATACAATATATATACACAAGTTTTAATTGTCAATTAAAATTAATTAATTTCATAAAGAGGATTTCCACACCCAAATCTGAAAAGTAAGTGGGATATTTAGAAAGACAGCTCAGGCTCAGCAGGGAGAGCCCGTCTCAGCTGGCCCTCCTCTCATTGTGGTGGAAATAACCTCTGCGCCTATCATTTATAGGGCCCCTGTAGCCCCATCCCCAACGGCCATATTTTTAAGCTTAGATAAAAGCTTTTCTGAAACACTACTTTTAATATCACTGAGTTCTTTAGTGAGTCCCACCTAGGAAAATCAAATGTTGTCAATTACATTATCATTTCAAGCCCCTCTGGGGAGCCAGCTTTTTATTCCACCACACTTCAAAGAGAATACTTTACAAGTAGGCAACTTTGAGAGAAATAGTCATTTGTCAGTGAACTCTCAGGGTTTTCTGCTCTAAATGAAAGCCCTGAGGTACTTAATGATTTCCAATAAGGTCTACTTCTTCTTTGACAATTAATCCTGTGGGGTGAAGATCATCAAACTTGCTTTCGAAGCCCAGGAAAATTACAAGGCTCTTTAAGTGGATAAATCTTGTCCTAATCACTGAACCACGGTTGCCGTCCCACTGGTTTACTATATTGGTACTGACAATAGAAGTTTTCATTGGAAATCTCAGGAAGGTGAGAGAAGATTTTGTCAAGGTGAAAGTAACGGCATCATTCCCATTGTGGTGGACTTTAAAGTGTTAAACTGTGATCTTTAATGAGGTGAAATTATTCTCCTATCATTTGAACACATATTAATTAGTACTTCAAAATATCTGATTAATTCACACTTTAGTGTTAAATAAGCTAAATAGAAACATGGCTTTCCTGCACCTGCATACATGTAATTAGCAGTTCAGTGAAAGATAAATCTTATACATGAAAAAAAGTTGTAAAAATGAGAAGCTTGATGGGACATACGTCATGTGGAGTACCCAAGAGGAACCCCCCTCCCTCACGCCATGTACTAGTTGGTGCCACCATCCCACTGCTAAAGAGATAGGCCTGGACTTGGTTACTCACAGGATCTGAGCTCCTTAGCAATAGTGACTGGCCAAAAAAATGTACTGTGACTTACGTAGTGCCAAGCTTAGACTGCTGAGAGGATGAGCATCTGAGGTTGGCAGCAGCCACCTTCCCTGCCCCGCAGAACAAAGCTACCTGCAAAGTGAAGCTATGCAGAGAAAAGCAGGTAAGAGAGAGGAATGGGAGAGAGCCTGGGAATATTCATCTCAGCTCTAGCTCCCAAAATCCTGGTCCTTGTGTGTCTTCCTTTGATCCTCTGAAATACGTCTTATTCTTCTCAGCAAGAGGTGAACAAATACATTTCTTTCACTTAATCTGATATGACCTGGTTCTAATCACGTGCTACACAAAAGAGTCTTTATTAATATTGACTTGAGAAAAAAACTTTCTTTAAAATAAAATCTATGTTTAAAACACATAAAGCTTCTTCTACATTATATCGTACACAAAAATTAATTTAAGATGTATATTAAACCTAAATTTAAAAGGTAAGCCTGGAAGAAACAAAGAGAACAAATTTGTAATCTGCAAGAAGGAAGTGATTTATTCAGAAAGGATAAAGAAAGAATAACACAAAAAAGTATAATGTAGTCTTCATTAAAAGTCCCAATTTCTGCTCATCAAAAGATATCATTTAGAAATTACATAGGCAAGGGCGGCTCAAAGGAGTAGGGCACTGGCCCCATATACTGGAGGTGGCAGGTTCGAACCCAGCCCTGGCCAAAAACAAAAACTGCAAAAAAAAACAAAACCCTTACCCCTCAATGAATCCCCAACAATAAAAAAAAAGAAAGAAAGAAAGAAATTATATAGGCAAGCCAGAGATTGTTGAGAAATATTTTCAAAGCATAAATCTATCAAAATACTTATATCCATGACATTGAAAGTTTTACAACTTATAATAAAAAGACAACTTAGAAAACGGAAGAAGATTTTAAAAAGCATTTCACAAAAGAAGATATACAAATGTTCAATAATCTCTTGAAAAAGTCTTAGCATCATTAGCAGAGAAAAACATATGAAAACCACAATGAGGTACTGTCGCAACACATTTGAATGGTTAGAATTTTAAAAGACCACAATACCAAATGTTGGTGAGGACACAGAACAACTTTTCATACATTCCTGGTGAAAATGTAAATGGTACAACCATTTTGATAAAAGGTTTTTCAATTTCTTATAAAATTAAACAAATTCCTGCCTATGACTTAGCAATTTTAACCCTTCATGTTAAACCAAGAAAAATGGAACCCATATATTATCAAGACTTGCATAAAAATGTTATAGTAATTTTACTTATATTAGCTCCGAACTGGAAATAACCAAAAAGATACCCATCAACAAGTGAATAAACAAACGCACCATAATCATACAGTAGAAAACTTCTTAGCAATCAAAAGAAACAAATGATAAATACAATATCATGGATAAATCCCAAAGTCATTAAAATGAGTAAAAGAAGCCAGATACAAACTTCCATTTATATGAAATTCTAGAGCAGACAAAACTAGTCTACAGTGATAGCTATAAAAAAAAAAAAGGCTATTCTTGAGGAGGTAGATATTGAGGAGAAAGGGGGACCAAGAACGTTATAAGGTGATGGAAACATTTCGTATCTTGAAGATACACGAGATACGTGGGTATAGACATTTGCCTAAACTCACAAACTTTACTCTTAAGAACTGTACAAAAAATTATGTTGCTCTAGCATATTTCATTCCAAAACAACCTATTAATATTGAGTTATTGTTAGTAGGTTGGTTTTTATTACTATGATATGGGGTAGCAATTCTGAAATTGTCTTCCGTGTATTCCAAGTTAGCAAATAAACACATAATTTGAACATCAAGGAAGCCAGGCTTCTTACTGCTGGAAAAGGGAACGATAAATGTAAACAAGGAGAGACAATGCATCGTTGGGTTTGAGAAGGAAAATGGAGGTGTCAGTATCAACTCATGGTTTTTAATAGATTGACACATAGATATAGAAATAGATGTAGACATATACTTACTAATGCTCCTTGCTGAGAGGACCTGGAAGTAAAGATATACCAGAAGCAATGAGTGTCTTGATCTTGACTTCTAAATACTATTATTCACTTCTAAATGGAATCATGCTACCTAGATAAAAAGGTGAGTCCAGGGCTTGGACAAAGCAGGTACAAAATGATCACACAACACTGTGCTAGCGAATAAGGAAAGACTCAAGAATGACAGGGAAATATAAAAAAATAAAAAATACAATAAACTATTTTTTAAAAACAAAAACAATGCTTACATACACAAATCTGTTATATAGGGAATATTAACAATTATCTTCTCTTAAGTATTGCCATGAAGTTTCTTTATTTCTAAGCAGATGTAAAAAATAATAGCATTTTCCTTCTAATCTTGAAATTGCAAAATTCAAGTTATTAAAATGGCAGTATCATTTGACATTGTATATATTGATAATGTGAAACCAAATTAAAATGTTAAAGAGTTGCTGCATATTTAAAAAGAAAAAAAAAACTAGCATGAAATGACTTTCACTGGCTAAATCTGGGCCAATTGAACATGTAAGTAAATAATAATGGTTATGGATGGTACTGATAGTGTAAAGCAATACATGAGTTTGATTAAATAAATAAATAAAAGACAGGGAAAATGATTCCTTTCAATAAAATGTCACTATTAAATATGGAAGGAATAATGGAGTTACAAATTAGTAATGGATACAGAATTGGTCAGTAAAAGTTTAATGGGAAATGTTATTTACATAATCTCAAAATGAATCTCCACAAATTAATAATTACATGTATAACAGTACATGGGTAAAACAGTAACTTTACTGTACAGAAACCTGGCAGACACAACGTGACCAAGCATACATTGCCATATTGGAATAAACCGACACTGCGGACCTCCTGAGGTGACTTGACTTCTAAATAATAGTATTTAGAAGGACATAATGTCACTTCTATCGTATTCTTACCAAAATGTGTGTCCTTTAATCCAGGGGGATCATTAGATAAATCCAAATTGAGAGACATACTACAAAATAACTGTCCGTACTTTCTAAAACTCTCAAGGTCAAGAAAGACACAGAAAGGTGAGAGATGAGAGATTGTTCCAGATGAAAATATGCTAAAGAGGAGAATGGAACACAATGCCTGACCCTGACTTCAGTTCTGAGCCAGAAAGAAAATGGCAAAGAGGATGCTATTGGGAAAATTGATAAAATTTGAACATAAATTATAAAATAGATAACATATGAATGTTGCATTTTCTTTACTAGATCATTTGATAACTGCAGTTATGCCAAAGAGTATACCTGTTCTTAGCCTCTCATAAATTCCATGTACTGATAAAACCCTTAAAAACCATGATGCTCCTTCTGTATATAGGATGCAAGAGTTAAAGTGACGGACTTGAGAGATAAACCTTGCATGTACTGGAGAGGGGACATGAATGATATTTTTTTTTTACTCTGGATCCTGAAATGTTTTTTGCTTTTCTCATCAAACTACACTGCTCACCCTTCAACCATCAACACTGCAATAACTTTCACTTCCCTAGGAACAAATAAAGGCATAACGAAACAGAGAGTGGGCACTTGAATATTTATTATATCAGAGCTTCACAAAGTGACAAAAATGTACATCACAAAAAGACCGTTGAGGAAATATTCTAACAGTATTTTCTTTTCATAGAGCTGCTTTAGGATTTCGAGAACTTAAACATAAAGACATTCCACAAAGGGTCACTTATCAAAAATCAAGTATTAGCACACTTTAAACTAAAACCTTAGAGAGAAAAGAAAAAGAAAACACATTTTAAGGACTGTATGGAAAAAAGCCTGCTTCCTAACACTGTTATGAAATGTAAGACTCACATCAAACAAATAGGAAGTCTAGTGACATTTCATATAACAGGTAGCCAATTCCAACTAATTACGGAAGAAAAATCATACTATCAAAATTATCACAAACATTCAGGCTTGATTTGAGATTCAGAAGCCATTGAGAACCTTTTAATAATATAAAATAAGTTAGCAATACGTTTATCACTATAAAGTGTCATAACCCAGAGGCAATGCTCCGTTTCCCTTTCTGAACTGCATCAGCAGCCATGGTACCCTTCTTCCTGCTCCCATAGCCAGAACAGCCCTTTGGTCATCCTGCCCATTCCTCCATCCTATTCGGCTTTGTCCTCTTCTTGATGACATCCCCTTGCTTCACATCTGCCAGGCTAATAATTCCCAACACGTATTTCATATAGTCCAAAACCTTCAACAGCTGCCAACTGCACAGCCTATCATGTTTGAAATTAGTCGCATTTGAAGATGTCATAATTTAGTCCGATGTGCCTCTGTCATGTATTGCTCAGGACCCCCTGTCCTTCTGAAGCATTCATCCAAACCTGTCCACTGCATGCAACTCAGCCGTCTACAGCTCAATCTTATCTCTTCCTTCTTCGAACTTACTACAGTAAACTCATCAGCAAAATAAGTCACCATCATCATCATCGTTATCATCAAGAACAAATATAAAACATGACTTACTATGTACCAGGCAATGCTGTGCTTCATGAATTTCAACTCATCTAATCTCACAATAACCTTGTGAAACAGATGGCTGTTAATATCGCCCTTACTTTACAGAGGGTCCAAAGTAGTCAAGTGCCTCATACAAGTTCATGCAGCTCCTGAATAATAGAGCCAGAATTCAAACCAAGCAATTTGGTGCCAAATTAACAAATTAATATAATGTATTCATTGTCAGAAATAGAATTAGTCATTAATTATTTCATATATGCTACTTTCATCTCTTTAATAAAATAATAATGTTATATTGAATATTTTATTTCTTTGAGGGGTCCCTCTTAACACTGGACATAGAGTCAGCCCCAAGTACAAATGTATGTAAGAGATAACATGTTATTTAAATATTTAATCTGAAAAAAGTAAATAGGAAAGGCAAAAATTCAAGCATTATGATTTGTCAAAATGTGCAAAAATAGATTTCCTACACCAAAAAGTCACTTGAAACAAATCTGGCCTATGGCAAAAAAACAGAGAAGATGGAAGATAGAGAACTGAGAAGAACTGAGAAGATCTGAGAAGAACTGGAAAGTAGCATTCACACCGCAAGAATGCTTCAGAGGGTGCTTACCGGGGGTCATGAGCAATACATGAGAGAAACCGGAGTGTGCATTGGGAGGTAACGCCACAGCTTTCTGCTTGGGACAAAGACCAGATTCCAAAATTTTCTTTGAAGCTATATTTGCCAGACACGTACATGTACTAACATTATAGGTCTCGCCCTGACTAAGGCTGGTCTCTAACTTGTGAGCTCAAGTAATCCACCTGCCATGGCCTCCCAAGTGCTGGGATTATAGGCATGGGCCACCATGCCTGGCCATTGGAGCTAACAATGAATTTGTGAAATAATATGTATGATTCTCAAAAACACTACATTAAGCTAAAGAAGCCAAACATGAAAGAATATAGACTGTTGTCAAGAATTTTGAATCTAAGAGTTTACTTAATATGCAAGTTAATAAAGTTCATTAGATGCTAACAGAAGACACAGATTCTTGGGTCAAGAAACAAAGGACTCTGTGACTCATATCAATGGGATCAGCCAGAGTATCACACTGGTATAAATACTCATTTGTGTTACAGGAGAGAAATCTGGAGTTACGGCAACCTATGTCTATTATAATGGACAGTGGGTCTGATTAATCTTTGCACCAGAGGGACACAATAATTTTAGTAAGCTGTAAAACAAACCTGCCCTTTTCCCAGGACTAAGAAATTTTTAGTTGCTAAGGCTGTTCACTATACAAACACTGTGAAAAATAGTTCTAAACAAAAGCATTCAGTGGCTCTGCTCATACAATAGGCAGAATCATGTAAGACTCACAGAGCATTATTTTCTAATAACTATATGTTTTCAGTCATATGATATTCTGAAACAGGCAAAACTAGTCTATAATGGGAAAAAATCAGAATAATTGCATGGAGGCAGAGTGACTACAAAGAGTCATAAGGGAAATTTCTGCATGAAAGAAATATTTTGTACAGGGTCATAGTTACAAGGTTATATAGATGTTGGTCAAAACTCGTCAAACTGGACACTTGAAAATGTACATAAATTATACAAGTACATAAAAAGAAAAATGTGCCACTCATAACTCCTAGATTATGACTACCTCAAAGGCAAGGATTTTTTCATATTCATCTATCCTGTGAATATAGAGAAGAAATTATCCAATTTGAGTTTTCTTAGGTGCTCATCAGACCGGTCACACTAATATATCAATAATGTATAAAATGAGCCTCTGAAAATGTTTTGCACTTTGTTTATTTGAAATGACATTCTATTAGGTCTTTTACATTTTTATTTGATTATGTGTATGTATATATCAAGGATTTGTAACAAACTTCTATTTTAAATAATAAATTATTTTGACGCAGGCTAATCTTAACAATGTCAGCAATCCATCAGACCTGGGCTTTCTTTGAATACGTTTGAATGACTATTTCTAAGCTTCCCAACTCCTAACATGCAAACCCCGCTGTAGGGGCAAAATTGCAATAATCAAAATATTTCCCCTCAGTGATACACTGGCTGCTAATGGCCTGACAGTATTGCAGTTATAGCAAAGCATACTCAGGGATGCCAGAAGTTCATCACAATCCTTAAGAAAATTATCTATAATTTTGTGAATGCCTACAAGTAAACATAGGCAAAAGAAGAATTTAAAAATGCAAATAAGCAATACATTTTCCAGATACCAGAAAGCATCTTGCCCTTACCCTACAGAATACTTACAAAATTCTGCAGCAGACAATGATTCCTCCCAGGAATCTGCTATTTCTGTATGGATTTTTAAACATGCATTCTGTTTTTGATCACATCTCTTCTTACTAGTATTCTGTCTTTCTACTGCTCAAAATATAGACTTTCTTCCTTGGACCAGAGTCAATAATCAAAATAGGAAAAGAAAGAATGTTTTGAGTATAAATGGCTGAGCCTAAGAGGGTTGGCCTTGCATCAATAGTCAATGTGCTTTTCTCTAATTGTGTCTTAAGCCTGAACCTTATCTTACCAACCTTATGGAAGCCTTCTCTAGGTCAAGGATTATGTCTTATAATTCCCTCATGCACAGCCCAGAATTGAACAGAAGCAGGTGCTCGATGTGTGAGTGTCCACCGATTGAAATCTGAAGGATAAAGAGACTATTTTTCAAAATGGTAGAATACAGAGCATCTAATATAGTGTAGTACTCAGCAGACATGACTTCCATGCTCTAGATTATTTCCTCTTTGAGTAAATTGAAAATAATAATGAGGATCTTTCTGCAAAATGTGCTTGGAATCCCCAGATCTCCCACACTGTTCATCGTAGAAACGCAATACGTTCTTGTGACTTTGCATACTAATTTTTGATAAAGCACTGTATTAAATTAATTATGATCTGAAATATCACTAAGATATGTTTCTATTACTACATATCAATAAATATTCGTACACCTAGGGGTCGTAGTGTGTATGTGTGTGTGTTTCCATTACAAAAGGCACTATCCTTCGAATCACTCAAATGGCAATTCTTCCTCACTCTTCCCCATCTTTCCTCAAAACCTATAGTTAAGTCCACGGACCTTATCTCTTATATAGAAAGATTGCTTGTCATAGACGCTATTCACTTATTTAGCAAAACTGTAATTTTTGGCCTGTGGACACCAAGATTCCTTTCTAATTACAATCTCCTCATATTGTGCTTACTGACCAAATCACTCAAACAGGCATTTATTGTAACTAGATAGATGTATTGATTTGAGTTTGAAGAGTAATACAAAGAAATACAACATTTGGGGGGAAAGACTTGAATGTAAAATATAAGCAACTATTCAGGATAACTGGTAAAGAGAATAAAAATAGTATATTTAACCACAATTGCAATATACTTTCAGTGATATCTAATTACTTCTCATTAGATAGATTCTTCTAATTAGAGGAAGAAAAAAGAATCCACAGATAACATACACCATCTATACTTGATATGTTTGTACAGTCCAATTCTCATGCTTCTACTAGGGATGGAAATATTGAAATCTTGCCCATCTAGAGCTAAGATTTCTGTCTGGGCACTTTGGTCATCAGGAAACAGCAACTATGCTCCCAGGCAGGGCAAAGTGGCTGCTGGCCCCCTGAGGTTTGTGTTCATAACACCATATTTCTTTATTCTAGAGCAATTCCATGAATATAGTTTTGTATTAATTGGTGTGGTCTTTCTACTAATAATGGAGTAGATCCTAAGCTTCCTGAGAGTATTACCACATCCTCCTTTGTACTGGAGTAAGCCTCATATCACTTCAACTGAAGCAGCACCTGCCACATAAAAGACCATCAGTAAACACTGTCAAATTTGTGGAACGAAGAGATGTAAACCCAAGTCACAGCATGCCCATCACAATCGACATATGAGACACAGATGGCCCGCAAACGGGGCAACTAAAGTAGAGCCCTCATGCTTTTGATGTTCAAAGAGATTTTGAGAATGACAGCAACTAAACTAAATGAGAAATGAAAAAAGGAAAAAAAGAATGTGGGCAAGTGAGTGTAGTCTAACAAGGTCAGTATTCCAAGAAAATCAGTGTGAAGAAAGTAATGCCACAGCTTACAGGTTATATGCACACCTGAAAGTGCGTAAGTGAGAGAGAGAGACATGGTCACATACCGACAGTATGTGTGAATATACACAGGCCATATTGTGGACGCTTTGTGTAAACTCCGTCTCAGTATCTCTGGGGGGAGAAGACTTGGATGGAGGCAGGACGAGCGATGTGATCTGCATGTGACAACATTTTGCTTTGGAACTAATTATTTCCCACAATGAAATCAAATCCCTGTTTCTGAGTTTTTTATAGATTCCTTTGTTTCAACCATCACTAGGATTGACAAAAGAGGTGACCTGGGGACTCAGTCTGTCTCTAAATCTCCCTCGAGCACTTCCTAACTTCCATTCAATTTGTGTGTTGCCAATAACACGATAATTGACAACTTTTACATTAGTAAATATTTACCATCTATATCTGATCACTACATTTAATTAGTAATGTTTTATTTATTAAATTGAATGTGTTCTCTTAATATATAAATAGACTACTTTGTGTCTGGCTTGCAATGGTGAAGAATAATTGTAGAGACAATGACCATTTCTACCTCAGCTTTTTTTTTTTTTTTAACTTTCTTCTTTTTAACAACAACAACAAAAAAAAAACATTTTTATTTACCAGCTATTAAATGCTACTAAAAAATGAAAATAATACATCTCTGTGTCTCTAAACAGCCATCTATCAGTGTCTAAACTTGAAGACTTTATAATTATATTTTGCAATTCACATGGAAATTATATATTTGAAGTTTGAGTTCTACTATGTGTGTTTCAGATCCTTTAACTCCCTGTATTGGGGAACATTCAACTGAATACACAGATTTAGGAAGGCTGTTTTCTGTGACTTATAAATATGCTCAACAGAAGCCCAGCAGATCTTAGCTAGGTGTGTTTCGCGTTGGGGGATAACAACACGTTGTGTTCCCTTGTTTGGTCACTTTTACTTGCTGCCCTGAGGCCGCTGCCAGTGACTGATTAGGTGAGAGGAGTCTGAAGGATGGTCCTGCTGAGGCAACATCTGCCTCAGATAGACAACTAGAGGGCTCTGTGCAAATAATCTTATGCACAGGTAAAAACTGGGACAATACTGGGGCTAGCTGCCATACTCCAATTCACTCACTGATCCTGGGTTCTAAGACTTTTCCTTCATTTTTTCTTGTCCTCTTTCTTTTAACCAATACCAATATTTCCATTCCTATTAATTCACCGAGTACCATCCCCCCACCGAGTACAACCAATAGACCAATAGCCTCCACTGTGACCAGGCAGACCTGTGACCACAAACACTTCTTTGGTCACTACCAGGCACATCTCCTCTGCTGGAGGAAGTGGTGAGAGACCCAACCCTGGTGGTCCAGCAAGCAGATCTGTGGGAGAATCTCAGCCCAGCCACCTGCTAGTTCTTCAGTCCCAAGAAGGTTATTTCCAATCCCTTAGTTAGTAAAATCAACCTTATTTATTTCATGAGCTTTACATAAAACAGGTGGATCAAGTACAATGAATAGAAGGTGCTCAAGAATTCTAGGATTCATGAGTCCTCCAAATTTACCTTTGCTTACGGCAAGGCTTTTCATTTTTGTATCTGATAATATAGATACGGGTATATAGTTACAGATATATAGCTATAGATATAAAATGAAATCAATATGGATATAGGGAAGATGTAAATATAGATATAAATTTAGGTATCTCCTCTGCTATATTGTACATTCTTCACAAACTTCCCTAGACTAGTTCCACCCACATCAGATCATTCCACTCAGTCATTACCTCATCCAAGACTTGAGAATTTCTCATTCCCTAACCACTGGGTTCTCACGCACAAGTTCAGCCAAACTTAATGCTGAGCTGGGCAAAAAACATTTTCACTACAGTTATAATGTTCCTATAAATACTCTGTTTCCTTGGGGGAAAAAAAAAAAAACATAAGCTAGTTATTGTTTTTAATCCTTTTAAGAGTTTTAAATTAGTGCTTATTTTATGTATTTTAGTAGAGTTAGCAGGGACTTACTGCATTTTAATGTAATGTATACTAATTTCATATTTACAATAATATATAGTCACATAATATATCCATTACAACATGAAATCTGCTAGTGACTTTTTTTGTAGTTGACAGCTGAGAGATATATTTTAAATTATATAAACAGTACTCTAGAATCTAAAACTACCAGTTATAAGAGAAAATACTTACTACTCTATGCCATCAATCATGCTAAACGCTTTAGACTATAAAGTTAATTAACCAGTAAAAACTATATTGCCAAAGGTGTGGAACACGAGCGACTTCATTTCAGAGAATTATTTTCATACAAACGTTGGTGAATATATGTCAAATGATACAGACTATCAAGAAAATACAAATTTACCAAAAGAATAGTTTACATTTAAGCTCAAAAGTAAAAATAGTTAAAAGGAAAATGTTGGAAAGATATTGGACATGTTTCACCAGCATATACTTACTTGGCTTGAAAACTAGGAAATTTCTTTATCAGCAGAATTAACAACATCAACAAAAAGTCCCATCTTCCAAGATAGTGTTCTAGAGTTTATATGAGGTTTTTTGATTCATAGGAAACCTTAACACTTTAAACCTGCACATTTACATAACGAGCATGTCAGATGCTTGTGCTTTTAAACTCTCCACTAAACACTCCTACTATATATTTTATATAAAATTGAACATTCTATCTAGGCTCTCATAATCTCTCATATGCTCAAAGTGAAACACACAATCATGTCGTCCTTGAGGGTGACTTTGTTCCAGGTGTTACGGTCGTCAGCAGGGAGGTTTCCTCTCCCAAGTCAGCACAGTTTGCTGACAGAATTGGCTTTGCCTGTTGAGAGCGGCCCCTGAGCAGTGAATAGAATGAACTCAGCAGCTCCGAAGCTTTCCATCCCTGAAAAAAGCAGTGGACGATACAAAAATAGCACTGTACACCAAGGACCTGTAAAGGCTTCCTGGCAGGGACAGGACTAGAAGGGGCGTAGCACAGAGTTTGTTTTCACACAGCAAGATCATGAAATGGCAGGATGCTTGTGAAAACTAAGAAGCTGAGAAATAACTATGGTCAGATGCTAAGTGATGCTCTAATGTTCACTGTAAAATACACGGTATTTGCGGTTTCTTCTTTTAAAGATTGCAAAACATATTTTAGATGATATTAAATATTACATAGTCTTACATGGAGAGACTAAATTCTGCAGGGTCAAATTATAAAGAATGATTGTCTTATAATACCTAGTTTACTCTCCAATTGTTCCATGCATTCTTTATTTGAAGAGAATTATACAGAGTCTAGACAGAGACATAATTATAAACACAGATAGAGATAATCTTCAGAAATTAATCATACAATCCTCAGTATGTGTTGTCTGTGTTAATTATTTTCCATTCGCCATCCAAATCCCTCATGCCTATAGGATTATTCCCCACTTCACTCTGTCCTGATAAAAATTCATTTCTTAAATCTCTTCAATTGAGCCATCTGGAGTGATTCCATTTTCCTGCCAGGACTCTAAGTAAAACACTATCAGTGACAACGAGACAAAATAGGAACCAATGAAATGTCCTGTCACCTATTTCTATAGTTTTAGAAATGTATTATCTCCTTCATTACTGCGCATGACTGAGTTGCTGCTGTAAGTTGATTAACATTTGTGCTTTGTTTTCTATTTGTTCATAGCACCATTTATTATTCGTAAGTTTTATCTGACCTTCAATTTTATGCGTAGACAGTATACCTTGATATTCCCTGCAAGGCCTAGGACTCTACAGTTAATGGGCAATAAATACAAAAAGAGTCATGGGAATTGATCACTGGGAAGTGAATACACTTTGAAATAAGCAGCATGCAGAAGTCCTCAGACAGGTACCTCTTAACCTTGTGTAAGTGACTTTGTATAATTACATCCGGTAGCTTCTGCCTCCTCATTTGTTAAAGGGAAGAAATAAAAACATTTTATAAGATGATGTGACAGCAAAAGTAAAACATGAATATGGTTATTTTAATAAAGTACAAGGTAATGTACTTAGCCTAGTTTATTTTTATATTTAAAGCAAAGATCATTGAAATGCCAGTATTAAGCATTGAAATACCAGTATTAAGAATTTAATAAAACATAAATATGTTGCAAGGCCAGAAATAACACATTAAGTACTGAAATACCTCTGTTTTCCTACAGTGATCATCCTAAAATCAGAATGGTGTGGAGAAACTGGAAATTAAGGTCATCCTCTGCAGGCCACTTGTGAGTATGAACATACTTTTCATCCCTGCAATACACTCAACACGTCAGTCCTACGCCTAGAAAACTCTAGTTCTTCTATATTGTCCATCTCCTCAGTGACCTAACAAATGTCCACTGAGGTTTCCTGCGTTCCAGACACTGTTCTTAGTGCTGAGGACAAGGCAGTGACAAAACGCCATCAACGTATCTCAGCATCAATGATGTCCTCCTCATCATTTGCATGCAATTCTTTTGTTGAAATTCTCCTTTCATCTTCCTCTCTTGGTCCTATGTGCTTGACCCTTTAGGTCAGGCCAGCTGTTAGACTCGTGGGCCCTACTCAAAGAAGGGCACACAGGGTCCCGCAGATACGCTTCAGACATATATCACGAGTGAACAGAGTCAGAATGTTACACAGGAAGGAGTATAAAGCATCTGGCCATGTTACTTGTGTTTCTAGAAAATTAATGAATACCAAACTGCATAAGAGCAATTCTTCAAACCCCACATCACCTTGATTATGGAAAATAATTCCTGCACATTATGCAAATAAAAAACCCAAAGCCTAACATTCATTTGCTCATTAGCTATTTCTTTGGACAACATCTGTTAAGGACCAATGCTTGGTCTCAGTTTTTAGAATGTGTTTCCAGGAATCTCTGCATAATTAAACGTATAAAATAATATTATTCAGAGAGAAAAATCTATATTTTCTGAGTGATTCATGGCTCTACTCTTGCACTAGGGAGTATTAAAAAATGTGAGACATAATTTCTAGTTCTGGAGAGCTCACCATCTGTTTGGGGACAGAGATATTATGTATGCAACAATCAGCAAAGCCAGTGTGAAATACGTGAGGATTATATTTTCTCAATACAGTGTTAGTTGGGGGCATATTGGAAAATCATAGTGCAAAAGTGCATTCCAGAGCCTCCGTCCTGCAAAATGAAGGTATTAAAAATGTATGTAACTTTGTTATGAAAGATAGAGCACAACTATAGCCTAGGATGAAGGAGAGAAATGGTATGGGAAGGGAGCGGAGGGGGGAGGTTTGATAGAGAAAGGGTAAAAGGCGGGACCACACCTATGGAGCATATTGCAAGGGTACAAGTCAAATCTGTCAAGTGTAGAACATAAATGTCTTAACACAATAATCAAGTAAATGAGGCAAAAGCTATGTTGATTGGTTTGATGTCAGATTGTATAAAAAAATCAACACATTGTACCCCACATATGCATAAATGTATTCATGATCTGTGTGTATATGACTTAATAAAAAAAAAAAGGTAATAGACAGAAATTATGCATTGTGCCCTTGGAGACTTCTTAAGCAGTGAGTACTTTGAACTAATGAAAGGGGTGAAGAAAATACTGTTATAATAGGGAAATATCACCATGAAACAGTCAAGATCAAATATCCACATAGGAAAAGGTCTGATAATAAGGTCGTACACTCATTGTGAGGATGAGTGAAGCTTATCACAATTCTCACCTGTTTAGACAATGAAGTATACATTTGTGAAATTTGCAGGCTTTGCATCTAAAGCTCTGTTAATATTTTTAGATCCATTAGACCTCTATTTTTTTTTTCAGTAATAATGAAAAATATCTTAGAAATGTTCACTTGTTCATCAGGTTTGGAGGAATACATGACATTTCACTATTTTTTTAATTAAAATCAAATTCCTTTCATAAAGAAATTGAGAAGTAATTCTTTCACTGTAGATTCATTGAGGGTAAGATCCACCTCGTCACACATCCATACAGTCAATAAATACCAGCTGGATGTCACACTAGGACCTGACAGTAGGAATGGACTTAGCAAACTTTCAAAAGAAACAAAATAAAATGAAAAGAGGTTTATTTTTGAAAATAGCACAGTATTCACATGGTTCTATCAAAAATAAAATAATTAGCCTCACAGTCAAGTAGGTGGTTCATTAGTTGCACTGGCAGAAACTATTCAAATGGGATACCTAAAGTATTATATAAGCCAATAAAATGATTTGGAAGAAAATACTTTCAGCATTCTATCCTCATAAGGTAAGATTATTGCCTAAAGAAGGTTAGCAAAAAAGTGAAATTGGCAAGACGAACCATAAGCAAATGTATACAGTAATTTAAAATGACCAACTATTTTCAAATTGCACATGAACTTTATGGACACCCTGTATTTTGGATGCACAATTCAGGAAAATTATCTTTTTAGAGTCTGTTAATCGTTATGATAGTGGTTCTCAATGAAGAGTTATTTTGCCCCACCTCTTACCCACTAGGATATATTTGCAATATATGGAGCTATTTTTAGCTGTCCCACTGGGGGGGCTGCTCTTGGCATCTAGTGAAGAGAGGGCAGGGACGCTGCTGAACATCCTGCAAGGCACAGGTCTGCCTCCCACAACAAAGGATTACTGGACCCAAAACATCAATAATGCTGATGCTGAGAAAGCCTAGTTTAGACTGTCTAAATGGTGACAGAAAGTTGAAGCAAGACTGACTCACAGAATTTCAGGCCAACTGCACTTCATTAGGTTCTCTGATAGTTTTCACCCACATTTTATCCTCAATCAGCAACAATCTTGCACTTAAAACCACAGTATTTGACCCAACTAGGCAAGTCTTTTCATAATCCAAATTAAGTGAAAAATCATTTATAAAGAAACAAGTGCTTAATGAAATCAGACTTAGGACCAACATGCCACAAAATTATCACAATGTCCTTGTCAAAAGCTCAGAGTTTCCTTCTGGGAGCAAATCTGAGTTCCAACAGAATCCTTGGTTGACAATAAAATCATTTTGTATCACATGCACATACCTTTAAAATATTTGCACCTCAGATGTACCACAATGACTACTACATTCTATGCACAAGATGGACTTTGCAGCTGAAAAGTAGCTGGGGTGTGTCATGTATTTGACTCTGAGACTGAGACTTATCTCTACCTTTGTTAGGCCTGAATAGCCAAGCAGCAGGCAAATACTATCATAGTTATAATCAACCAGAATGAATAGGTCTTTGTTACTCCCTGTGCAGAAGATGTGACAAAGACACAGTTCATGCTTAATTACAACAATCGAGGACTCATGAATATGCAAAAGAAAGACAAGCACTATTCATCAGTTTGAATGTTATTTAACAAACACATACTGCTTACTAGTACACGGATCTGTTATAAGAGGTTTGAAATATTGACTCAATCTTCATGTCAATCCAATTAATTAGATTCCACTATAAGCCTAATATTTATAGATGAGGAAACTGAGATATAGAAAAGTTAATTCTCACACTCTGCCATCAGAACCTAATTACACTTCTCTAAATTATTGTTACAATTTCCAACTGATCTTCTCCCCCACCCCATTTTCTTCTTCCAATCCATATTCTACACTGAATCCAGAATCATTTTTCTGTACCTATGTAGTCATTAATTTCTCTTCTTAAAATTTCTAGCAGCTTCTGATTTCTCACTGGGTTATTACAATTAAAAGTAAGCAATATTGTCTTTTTAGTAAGAATAGCTAGCCTCTTTTCCTTTTCATACCTTCTGTGTATAAAGCCTTGCAGTAAGCACTTCACGTGCATTCTGTTATTTAAGCCTAGCTGCTGTGCTGTGGAATTGTGATGTGGAACACAGGCTCTACCACATCTGACCCAACTCTGTATCTTTTTTCCCTGTTTGCACATCTTCATATGTATGGACTGATCACTTCCCTTATGACTTTCTCCTGCTTTCCTGTATAGCCCAACTCTTCAGCCCTCTCAGAGCAAAGAACACTATTCCCTGTCTTTACAACGCACCTCAAACATAACACCAGTACCCTAACCCTGACCATGTCTCATTATAATCTATCATTTATATGCCTGTGTCCAGTAACAGTTTTGGAGAAATGGATTCCAGATGCACTTATATTCCTGGCACACAAAAGGTACTAAACAAATTTACTGAATATATGTCTCTAGAAATCCAGGGAAGAAATTGAATGTTTGTTGTCATTATTGAGTAGCAGAAAAATCCGTATCTACTTCTTTGATCAAACCAGAAGATTATGTGCAAAATTGCACAATGTGCAAATGTGCAAAATGAGGCAAAATTTCAGAAGTCATTTAAAATGTGGAAGGGAAAAAATACTTGGAGAGTTTGAGAGAGATTATTTCTATGTTCAAAGTGATGTCTGGGAAATAGGATGGGAATGAGTGCAGAAAGGAAAGTCCGTATTCAGTTGACCTCTCTTGGACAAATAGAAGAGAATTAAGATATAACAGAGGAGATGAGGGATATGACTCAACATTCTCAAGTAAAACTTTCCATACCCAAGGGCAGCGCCTGTGGCTCAAAGGAGTAGGGTGCTGGCCCCATATGCCAGAGGTGGTGGGTTCAAACCCAGCCCAGGCCAAAAACTACAAAAAAAAAAAAACTTTACATACCCAAAATAAAGATTTCTAAGTGAATGAGCCTGCAATGGAGAAACATTAAGAAGTAGTTGGAAGTGATCTAACTGTACCCAAATTTCTGTAACTCTTTTATGGAACTCTTAGGACTCAAAACTTTCAATTTTGCTTTCTAATTATTAACATGGGTGCCTTATCTTCCAAAACAGAAAATATTCTGTTGATGATAATATTTTCAACTCTGATTATGTGACTGACACACAGTTAATGTCCAAAATAGGTTTGATAATCAAATAAAAATCATAATTAAGCTTACAAAGAAGTAGAGAGAATATTCAGCTATACAGAAGGTAAAAAATGAAAAATTAATATTTATTCTAAATTATGGTGCATTATGAATAAGATACTGCCTGAGAAAATGCAGCATTGTCCTCTGAACGATTCCTGCTTCAGCTTTTCCAGCAATAATGTAACTTGATATTTGTATCAGACCTTTCCCTGGAGTTCAAAGTACCTATAAATATTTCATTGATTTATCCTGTATCCTTTGAAAGAATCGAGTGTACAAAATATTGCTGGTTCATAATAGACAAAGAAGTGCATGAACTTTAATTAAGATCCAAGAAAAAAGGTTATTGTTTGAACGTGTAAGAAATAAGTTGCATAACAAATGTACTGATGGTGTATAATACTCCTAAAAGTAAAATACTGATACAACATAATGGGACTATTTTCTTAGTATATATTTAATATTAAAAAGCTGAACATTGTTTATCTTTAGAGATGATAGGATTTTTCCTCCTGTACATATTCTGAATAAGAAACTCATAAATTGATTACTGACACTCAGGTGTTTGAAGTGGTATTTGCTTTCAGAATTTCAGTGGCTATTTAAAGCAATCTCCAGGAGAATCCCATTTCCAAGAAAGAGATGCAATAAAAATGAGTTCAATAATAATGGAAACTATTTGTCATTATATAAATAGGGAAAATGATCTTGCTGAACTGTCCTTCTCTCTGAATATAGGCAGAACCCTGTAGTCTTAATAAGGGCTCCAAGATAGGTCCTATCACACACTATCAGTGTATAACACCTAAAATTATTAAGGTCTCCCCAGGCGACCATTTTTTATCTCAAAATCTGGTTTGAAGAAAGCTATATTGAGGTGTGAAAACTTATTTCATGCTCTGCCCAGTCCAGTTAGTGTTCACCAAGACAGATATCTGAACAAACTCCCAAATCTGTTAGGTCTATAATCTCTACTTCAAGGGAGGGAAATGAAACAAAAGGATTAGGAGTGTACACCTCTCAGAACAGGCCCTTGGAGTGAGCAGGGGAAGGTGGCAAAAGGCTCATACAAAAAACTGATTTTTTTCTAACATGAAGGACAAGCACAAAATAAATGGGTGACCTTAGAAAACACCAATGTGGGGCACATCCACCAGCTTGTGGCTCATTTCGTAGCTGATGGGCTGATGGGCTAACAATAAAATGTTAACTGAGATGCTCTTTTCTAGGAATGGCGACAGGTCTGTAATGAGGAAGCCAAGATGCACCATCTGTTCCTCTGGAACAAAGAAGACTGATTTGGGTTTCATGAGCTTAAACCATGGAAAGAACTTAGGGCAGTAGGAGACACACAGTTAAGTACTCAATAATTACCATGGCTTCTTTATGGAATTCTGTTGGCTCAAAAGCAGTAAGTTCTAAAGATTTAGCCTAGGGTTTTATGTGAGAAATTGATGACCTTACATGCCAATTAAAAAAAAAAAAAAAGTAGGTATGATGAAGGGCTCAACTACAACTTGAACTTGACCTAAGAAATGCAAACAATGTAACCTAATCATTTGTACCCTCATATTAATCTGAATTTTAAAAAAGAAAGAAAAACTCTAAAAAAGTTCATCAGAGTTGTATAAGCTGCCTTTTTCTTTAATGAAATGGCTAAAACTCATCATTTTCTGAGATGAGTCCTCATAGAGAGAGTAAAGAACACAGAAAGAAAGCTTGAGTCAAACAAAGGTGATGCAGACGAAATGTGGAAAGGATATAAATGTATAACAGGAGCCCAAATGTGAGCTAAGTAAAAAGAAAATGCTCATAATACAGGGACAAGGAATATGTGAAACTATTGACAAAAAATATGGCTATACTGAAGAAGTCCAATTAGGTTGTGAATATTGTATAAGCAGCTTTGCAGTCTGGCATCAAAGAGGCATTAAACAGTATTGATGTTAACAGAAGAGTGGATATAACTTAGCTATAGATGAAACTGTATCACACTATGCTGGGCTCTAGCTAAAAGGCTAAGAAATCGTACAGGGTTGCTTCAGCACAAAATAAGAATGTAAAGCCACCTTAAAAGAACCCCAGGGTAAGCAAAATAAATCGATTGAGGGAGGCAATCCATGAAGTACCTCCTAGCTTCCTCCACTTCCTCTCCATCACATTTACTGGGTTTTAACCTGCTGCCCAACATGTTTTATATGTCTATAAGATAGTTGGTCTATATTACAGAGCCTTACAATTTGCCCATTGAAAGTATCATCTAGACCACCAGCTGTAATTAAGGGAGCTCACTCCACAGGGGCATCTGATGGACAGAGCCAGGAGCGGTGAAACCTACCCTGTGCTCTGGGCATGCCCCCTGAGCCTGTGCACTTCTATGAATTTGTAAATTAACTAATAGTTACTCTATTAGTTACTCAGATTCCACTATAGGCTTTGGACTACATCATATTTAGAATTAAATCCTAACTCCATCTCTTACTGTAAGTGTGGCCTTGTCCAAGACTTATCCTCTCTAACCTGTCATCCATGTGTAAAGGAAATGGGGATGGTACCATGTACATTCAAAGGCTGTTGTCAGAAGTAGAGATTTTGAAAGGCCCTCATTTAAGAGGTCATCATTACATTTTCAGGTGTTTAATATGTGATATATATTATTAACCATACAGGTCCGTGATAGAAGGTTTATTTAACTAATTTCCTATCCATTAAATAGCAAAAAAAAAAAAAAATCATATACAGTATATATTCAATATTCACTTACTGGAGGCTAATAGTAGAAGCAATGTTAAAGAATAATAGTTATGCCAAGAATATGGCTATATTTAATAGTATTGAATGTTAAGAGCATGTGAGGAATTTGACAAAAATTTAGCCAACATTATAATTCAATGGTCCAGAAAGGGGGAGAGGGGGAGTCAGAATTCTATAGCAAAATTTTCCAGGTAATTGTGACATAGGTGAACCATACATTGTAAAACTCTGCTACACGGAAAGAACACTGCTGTCATCAAATTAGCGTATGAGCAATAACTGATGAAACACCAAGTTTCCAGATGACTGGCTAGATCTGCAAATGTAATCCATGGACACAGAACTGGGTACCACTATGTGGGAATGGCCCGCTCACAGAAGGACCAATCCCGTCACAGTGTAATCACAGCAAGAGTGCAGGTCTCAGAGTCAGCAAGAAATAATTGATATGCCTGTTTCCTACAATATTCTTATTCTGTTGTAAAGAAGTCAACAGAATCCATGTTTTAAAATATTTTGTCTTCTCTTTTTTTTTTTTTTCCAGGTTCATAACTTATTATACAAATTGAGTATCACATGCTGAGGTGACATTAGCTTCTCCAGGCATAGGAACCTAACAGAAAAAGTGCAGTTTAGAATCCATTTATGTTGCTTTCACAGCTGAAGCTTTTTTAGAACTTAACTTGAAGTATAAGATTATCAAAGCAACACTTCCATATGTGGCCAGTACACAACTCATCTGTGAGACTATAAGAGCTGAAATGCTTTTTAATACCAGTGAACTAGAATTGGGCATCGCTTTCTGGACCTGCCATGATTCCAATCTCACCAAAGCCACAAATCCCACAACCAGTGCCCTTCAACATTGGCAGCCACCTCTTGGTCCAGCTGGAAAAAGCCCTTCCTCCTATTTTGTCTTCACAAGAGAGAAAAATAAACTTTCTTTCCGCCAACTCATCACTAAGGCATTTATTTATTTGTAAGCTACATGACCCTGTTGCTAACTATATTTACATATTATAGGCTAGGCTTCTACTCAGAAATTTAACACACTCCTTTCAACACACTCAAAACCACTAAAATAACATTTTCAATTTTATATCTTCAGTGTGTCCCAAATGACACAATTATCTTTGGCTAAGCGTAAAACTTTAGTAATGATGATATTTTTCTCAATTTACCCTCAAGGTAAGAAGGTATTTCTGAGATTTTTTTTTTTTTTTTAAGCCACTTTTGAATCCTGAAAGATAAAGAGAATACAATCTCATAGACTAGATAGACACCAAACAATAATCTAATTTTGGTATGAAAAGGTCCCCACTTTAAAAGGCAAAGCACATCAGTGGCATCGACAGTCCTTGCATAATTTCCAAATCTGAAGTGAGATAGCAGACAAGATAATAGGACTTTGGAGATCCTATTCCGTATTTTCAGTCTTCACCACAAACATGAGCTCAAGCCCCAGCCCATTATGTCATCAGAGTTACAGAGGAATGTGTGACTCCACTGGGCAGTCTTAGCCACATACTCATCACAAGTTAAGGAAAGGAGGAACTGAAGGGCACAGGTCTCATTGATTTATAGAAAGGTCTCATTGATGTGAAAGAGGCTGTCCACAGCACAAATAACAAACATTTATATTTGTTTAATGAGTGCTTATGTTTCTCCCCTCCAGAGTGGCTACCCTAATCGTGCTTTGATTAAGTCATATTTAAAATTTGTTTATGTTCTTTGAGACTCATCAATGGACAGCACTGAGGTGGTACTCTGGGGCACGCATGGCTGCAAGCCGTAACTGCGAGTCAACGTTTTAAAATGGGAAATCTGGGAGTCCTTTTCAGTACTCATGTAATTCAGTTCTCAAAGAAAATTCCAGTGACAATCTATTATTTTCATCTTGGTTCTTGGATGATATTAGATGACACAAGGGGAAGTGCCAGACGTGGAGTAAGCATCTTTAAATAGCAGAGGCCCTCCTTACTATCTGAGAAAAGAATGTGCTCTCCATTTCTGTACAGGCCTCTGTTCTCCGTAGTGAATAGCTGACATTGTCTGAATGCATCGGATAGCAGCCGACCATGTCAAAGACTGGCAGAGCCACCTGGGAGGGTACCAGCTGCCCAAGGGCCAAATGACCAGCTTATCTGGCACATGGTCATGTGTCGATCAGGCTATTTACACACACATAACAGACAGAACGGATATGAAACCGCCAATTTCCAGAACAAGCAAGGGAAATGATAGGATAAGGCGAGTGAAGACCACGGTCCTACCCCCCGCGGGCGGCCTCACAGGGAGAAAAAGACCATGTCATTGTACAGTTCACTGACTTTATATGACACGGACAAACAGAGACAGGATCCCGCGGCAGCACAGCACAGAGCCAGCCACGAACTGTAAGGCATCGAGTATGTCACGTAAGCTCTCTGACTGTCAGCTTCCACTTTTAAAAATGCGTGGACAGCACCAATAGCCTAGTTATGTTGCTGTGGCAGCATTTATAGATAATGTTTGTTAAGTACCCACAACAGTATCTGACCAAATAAGAAGGTCAGCAAATAGTGGAGGTGGAAAGAGCAGAATAAGCAGTAAGAACACATTGCCTGTAGCCATCGTCACCACCGTCGCCTCTCCCAGCATGACTACAACTGCGACCAGCACCAGCACTTCTCGCTGTATGATGCCGGGGTTGCCAAAACATGTGTGCCCATGTTAAAAGATCTTGTTGAAAGTAAAATAGGTCATTCCCAAGAGTGTACCAAAGACAGGTGACATGGATGTGCACAGCCTGTCTAGGTACACATGACCAATAAGGGCACCTTCACTTCAACTTCACAAAGTCACGCATAGACAACATCGCTTAAAAGGCGTAGACATTTGAGACACTCTCCTCTTTGTACGGAGAGTGTATGATAATCATTGCCTGTAGCAAGTTAGGTATCTGCTAATTTAAGTTTCATCAACTGAGTCATAAATCAAAACCAAAAGCACCTGTATATGCAATTGGACTGGGCCAAATTTGGGGAGGGGAGGTTGTCTCATTAATGCATTCATTTAAAGGATCTTTAGAATGGCCTTGAATAAACCAAAGTTCAATTAAGCACCTTTGTTTTCTTTTCCAGGTTTAGCCCCTACTTAGATACTAGTAAATATGATGCTCTTACTTTATTCTATTTTCCAGAAGAGTTCATAAAAAGCTTATTTTTCCAGAATCCAAACAAAAATTGAATTGAAAGCTAACACTGGTACACACTGAGATACATATTATTTCCTTGTTTTAAACATCTCAGAAATTCAACATGATAAGTATCAAACATTTCAATGATTTAAAAAATGAGACCAACTTGATAGCTCTAGCTTTTCCACTGACATTCTTTTTTTTTTTTAATACTTTTGCCTGGGTCACAGTACCACACCTGACTAATTTCTTTATTTTCTGTAGATGCAGAAAATATGCTGCGTCTGCTATGTTGCCCATGCTGGTCTTATACTCCTGGCCTCAAGTAAATCTCCCACCCTGGCCTCCCAAAATGCTAGGATTACAGGTATGAGCCACTGTACCTGGCCTCCACTGACATTCTGATATAAACCACTTCTCTCTAACATAACAGCCTGTCATTATCTTTGGTTCATGATCTTCATTGTCAATAATAAGTGATAATCATATCCACCTCTTCAATAGCTAGAAATATCTCTAGTGAGGCAGTTCCTATGAAGTTTTCTTTGAGACTGTGAAACTCAGGGAAAATGTGTACTATCCCCCTAACAGAATTTTAAACAGATGAAAACTAATTAAAATTAATATCAAGGTAGTTTTAATTAACTAAATAGGCGATACATTAAGATTCGCAGAGATGCTGAAAGGAGAGAAGTGACTCAAAGGATGAAAATATCACATAGAAGAGCACATGTGGGGGTGACATGCGTGACAATTGTGAGCGGTTGTCGCAAGATGTCCAGAGGGGGGTTGCCTGTGCTGCCTTGAGAAGGAGGGTAGGAAGATGGGATGAACTAGAGTGTGGAAAGCAGATAGATGTAGCAATGTCTGGGTGAAGGAGTTAAGGGAAAGGGGCAAATGATAAAATCTGACATATAATCTAATCAAATCGTTATCTATGTGTGTACGTATACATACAGTCACTTCGAGTGGGTCTTAAGACCATCTGGCTGCACCTTGCCCTCTCTTTACTTGATAGCTTCTTTTAGTCATTAACTTGCAATGTCTTGTCTCAACGAAAATTAGAAGGCTTCAAAGATTAGTGTTGGGATAGGGTATTAATGAGCAGAGTACGCACCTAGAAAATGGAATAACAGCATTGTTACCAATCAGTGACACAGCATGCTATTTCAAGGGTCGATGTATTGAGGCTATGATTAAAGGACCTGGGGAAAAGCCCGTTTAACTAATGATGTTGCACATTCCTTGTTGAATGAGGCTCTCCCTTCCCCTCTCCAATCCTTACTATGACATTATGAGCTACTTTGTTGAAAAAAAGCTCCCATCACATTATCACCCTGCCCGAATATTTAGTTGCTCCCTTGGTTGCATCTAGAACGATGCAACCTTCTCTTACCTGATTCTACTGCCCTCACCACCTCTTCTAATCTCTTTCCCATTCCTCCAACATCTTCTAATCTCTTTCCCATTCCTCCATATTCTTTATTTCTGCAATCCTCATCTACCTCAATGTTTCCTAAGTACACTACACATCGTCCCAGTCTTCCTTGGTCAAATCATTCTTTTTCATAAAAAGTTATCTTTTCCACATATTCACCCACCAGAATTTAATCAATGCTAGCTCACTTCTGCATTCTCAAAATTTCCTGCACCAAGCATGTATACACATTCAACTAAATACGCTCTGAATCAACACCAAGAGAAGTGGTCACCGCAAAGATGGCAGTGGAACCAAGGTTCTGCACATTACAGGTAGAAGACAAGAGCTCACGGTGGCATGTGTAAGAAGGTGGAGTGCATAGAGCTAGTCGGGAAATGTCCTTCCCCATCACTGCCCACAGCTGCAGGAATTTATTATTGATTAGATACCCACTGAGCTCTTCGCACTACGTAGGCCTCACTGAGGGCCACGCACGCCACAGACTGGCGTTCTTGCAGGGAACATATCCTATGCCCAGCCTCTTCATTAAGGACTCTCCAACATTGAATGAAATCCAAAGACAGGTTCGATTTGGGTAACTGCTGTGTTCCCTGAGAAAATGCAACTGTAAAGTAAGAAGTCCATCAGTGTCTCCTCGTGACCCACTCGCAGCCCTCCTCCACCTCCTGAGGACCTGGATTCATGGGCCATTTCAAAAGTCCCTGATGACCTTTTCACCTTTTGCATCACCAAACTGAATAAATCCCACATGCTTTCCTACACCCAGTGTGGAAATGAAAGCCTCTTTTCCTACTCTATTTGCCTTCCGCATCGTGTGTGCGGTGGGGAGGAGGCCAGGGATGCTCGTGAAGCAACAACTCACCAAGGATAAAGGAAAGGCAGCCGACAGCTTCACCGTACTGGGTATGTTTTTAAATCCTCACCAAAGATGGAAAAGATGGGGGGAGGGGTGCATAATCACATGGATAGAAGAATTTCAAAGGTGGCAGCACAACCCATCACTATACAGAAATACTTTTGCAAGACGGAATATGGCAAATGCCAGAGAACATACGACAACCAGCCACACACAGCGGAGGCTCTCAGGGGGCAGAGAGCTTTCTCTTCCGTTTCTCTTTTGCAATCAGTAAGACGAAGCGGTGGCCAGGCCCGCAAAGATCTGAGTGGAGGATGAGGGGAAAAACCAACTAATACACGGCATGGTGACTGAACCCCACAGGCAGCTGACACAAAGCGTATTCCAAACAAACACCGTCTGATCCACAAAAGTCCAGCTGCAGCTTTCTAAGGTCTCTGGGCCGACTCGGAAGAACTGAGAAAAGCAATGTAAACATAATTTAGTCGAGCTCTCATTTATGTGTATAAAATTTATCTCTGTAAAAAATTATAAACTATCTCACCCGATCCCAAGCCCCCAAATAATAATTAATAAAAAGATCATTTATTTGCTCACTTGCTTGTCAAATGACAAAGTGAGCATAGGCAGGCTGTTAGAGTCAGGTGTCGTGAGAAGGGGATCAGCTACGTGGGGAAAGCCAGACAGTGCTGGATTCCAAATCAGCTTAACCTCCCTGAGCCTTTGTTTCTCTCCTTGGTAAGTTGGGTAATAAGTAGGTAAAAAGTAAGGATACAGAGCAATGGCACCTGGCTGGCATTCAGCACGGAAATACGTGGCACTAAAAGGAAATTAAGGAATAAAGCACACTCATTATCCCCAAGGTCTTTATAAAAGACATACAAAACAAATAACAGATACAGTTTATAAAACATCATCTAACTAGAAAAATCCCCGGGAACAAGTCATTCCTCATGGTCAATTTTACTGGTTAGCTAAGGATTAAATGATGACTCTATGCACCAATTCTTTCTCATAATTAATTATTTTAGTTGGAAATGTTTCTAAAAACACCTTATATATTTATTTGGTTCTTCCCCTTGACATACTGATATCATTTAATCTTTTAACAATAACTCTGCAATTGCTTTATGGATATTAGTTTAGGGCACTTTGAAGTCTGTTTGTGATAAATTTAATGGCCTTAGATTGCTATAATTTTGAGAACTTCTGTGTGATAGTTTTAGAAAGTCTCTTGTCCTTTCAGGAAATGTCACTTCAAGCTGTCAATATGCTATGACATCACCTCTGCCTTCTTACTTGCTGCCTCAAACTTACAATAGACCAGGGAAGAAGATCACAAGGCAAGTTAAAACTGTTCTTATGTTTTGAATAAATATTATGTGTTCTTATAAAATTATAAATATAGATCAAGCCTATGAATAAGAAAAGAATTTAGAAATGACTAGTGAAATAAGAAAAGTAGAGTCACAGTATTTCAACCTCAAAGATAAAAATATTAGCCTGACAAAAATAGACAAATAACATTAAAAATTTAATAAACTGGGTAAGCATTGCAAGAATCATGATTGATAAATGATTAATATTTTTATATGCAAGTTCATATAAATTAATAATGAAACACTAAATTACAGTGAAGGAGCAAAAGAGGAAATTTTTTAGCAACTGAAGAAATGTAAATTGGTCAGCTTTTTAGCTATTAAAGTAATAATTTTTTAATTTAATTTTTAATTTTTAAATTTTGTGATGGATATCATATCAGTTGTTCCATTTTCAAAAACAATTCGGTAATCAGCATAAGGAATCATATACATATTAGTATTATTATTATTTATTTATTTATAGTATTTGGAAAAATAAGCAAAGATAACATGATAATGTATTTGTTTGTTGTTAAAATTCGGGGAGAGAGTAGCCTACTTGTCTCAAAACAAGGACGAGGCAAAGAAAACTGTTTCATTGACACCAATGTATTTATGGGGTTGGGGGGGAGCTAAGGCTGCCATATCTACAGGTTTAATATCCTATTAAACTTCTATGTTAAAACAGTGAACTGCTGACACAGGTATAGACCAACCAAGGAACAGAGGGGGAAATCCAGAGATGGATCCAGTACCACAGAAACTTGTCACATGAGAAAAGTGCAGTCTCATGTCACTGGAGAGAGAGGATAGAATCGAAAAGCTCAATTTGGGGAAACTGGAAAGTCAGTTGGAAAAACACAAAAGTGTATCCATATCTTACACCATATAGGAGAATAAACTCTAAATAAAAAATATGTCTAAATTAAAAAATAAAATAAAATCATGTAAGTGCTAGAAGAAAACTAAGTCACAGGAAAGCCCTTATAATTACGGTTTACAATTCAGATCCAAGAAAAGATTGACAAATCACATACCATAAAATTAAGAGGGGAGTACTTCTGCACAGCTAAATGAATTAAAAGAAAAACAAGCCAAATGACTAATAACAGACAAAATATCCGCAATGTGTATCCAAACCTAAGACTCAATCTTTAACACTTTAATATTTTATAAACTGAGGAATGATAAAACTAAAATTATAATAGAAAAAATGATAAAATATGAAGTTTACCAGAAAAAAATGATATAAAAATTTCCTGGCCCTTAAACATAAGAAGAGATAGAACTCTCAAGATAAGAGAATTTAAAACTATAACTATGGTAAGTCCCCAATTAACATAATTAATAGGTTTTGCAAATCACCTACAAGGAAATCAGTTTACCACAGGCTAATTAATCCATACAGGAGTTAAGTTCCTAAGGCATATTTCTTGTTACAAAAACATGACCAAATTTCTAAATAAAGACTAAATCATTTCTTTTTTTCTTTCTCAGGATTTTTTTTTTAATTATTAAATCATACATTAGTGTACATTAATGCAATCATGGGGCACCATACACTGGTTTTATAGACCGTTTGACATATTTTCATCACACTGGTTAACATAGCCTTCCTGGCATTTTCTCAGTTATTATGTTGAGACATTTACATTCTACATTTACTAACTTTCGCATGTACCCTTGTAAGATGCACCGTAGGTGTGGTCTCACCAATCACCCTCCCTCTACTCATCCTCCCCCTTCCTTCCCTCCCTCTCAATACTAAGCATTCAGTTAAATGTAAGCTATACATACATTTAAGAAAAACTAAAAAAAAAAAAAAAAAAAAGCAAGAGAGTTATTTGCACAATTATTCTGGGTCAGGGTCGCAGGTGGTCAGAGCCCACGCCAGCACTCAGGATGCAAGGCAGGAACCAGCCCTAACCGAGGCCACTCCACCAAAGGCACAGTAACACACACACACTCACAGCCCATTTAGACGTTCCCATTCACCCAGCTTGTGCATCTTTAGGATGTGGGAGGAAATCACACCCAGGAAAACCATGCACACACGGGGGGAAATGCAAACTCCACACAGACAGTGGCCCAGTGGGGAATTTTTTTTTCCCCATGAGCCTAAAAATACAATGTTGAAGGAAACAAAGTTATTCTAGGACCTGCTGTACATTATTTACTAACAATAGAATAGGTGAGCAATGTGATAAGGAACCAACATGAGAAAAGGCAAGTTATATATGTACAGAATTATGCTGAAAGGGAGGAATTTGCTTCCTCAGAGACTGAAAGTTCCATAAATTATATTTAAGTGGGTCATTCCACAAAGGCTTTCAATGCAATTGGCAGAAGATAATTTGCAGGGACAGAAAATAGGAATGCAGATCTTTCACAAGAGAACAAACTGCGGGTACAGGTGACCTACACATGCTCACACCCCTGCTGTGCAGATCTCAAGCAGGGCCAGGGGAGATGGTTGCAACCATGACTCAGATCAAACCCCTCAGGACAACTACCAAAACTGCAGGCAAACCAGAGTCAGGCCATCCGAAAAGAGTGGAGAAGAGAATCAGGCACGAGGGAAAAACAATTGTGGAAAATTCTCAAGGCACAATATCCGACACATTGGCAATTATTAATTTAATACTCCAAATATCACTGTTCTGGGCAAATCTCCTTTGCTAGGTAGAGCTTAATAACACAGTCACACCCACTGGCTAAAATATAAGAATTCTACTGAGCTGAGCTTAGCAGGCCCCGATGATGGGCTTGATTGGACTTGTGCTAAGAGCAGGGAACTTGTACTTTCTGCTGATTAGGCTGCAGGAATTTAAAGCTCTTCCTACAGAAAGGTTCCTTGCTAGTGGAGAATGTAGTCTTAGGGAAAGAAGCTACCATTCCAGAAAAGACAATGAATGAAGAGAATGTTGACAGCGATCAGTTCCCAGTTCTCATCCTCCATAAAATCACCCACTGGCCAATCCTTCCCACAGTTTGCTATGTGCTGATAAATTTCTCTTTGTATTACGACTACTTCAAATTTGATTTTTATCTTTAGTAATCAAAGAACCTTGACTAAGAGACCAGATATATACATACCGTCTAGTGTCCACTCCCCTGCTAAAAATACATTCAGTTAAATGTAAGCTGTACATACATTTAAGGAAAACTAAAAAAAAAAAAAAAAAAAAACAAGCAAGAGAGTTATTTACACAATTATTCTGGGTCAGGGTCGCAGGTGGCCAGAGCCCACACCAGCACTTTATAAGAAGTTTATAAGGGAGTTTATAAAAGAAAAAGCACTAATTCTAAATGAGGAATGTTTATTGTATTTTATTTTTTATTTATTTATGTATTTCTTGAGACAGAGTCTCACTATGTTGCCCTCAGTAGAGTGCCATGACATCACAGCTCATGGCTACCTCCAACTCTTGGGCTTAAGTGATTCTCTTGCCTCAGCCTCCCAAGTAGCTGGGACTACAGGCACCTGCCACAATGCCTGGCTATTTTTTTGTTGTTGCAAAAATTGTTGTTTAGCAGGCCCAGGCTGGGTTCAAACCCATCAGCCTCAGTGCATGTGGCCAGCACTGTAACCACTATGCTACGGGCGCCGAGACTAAATGAGGAATGTTTAGGCAGCTGTTCTCAAGAGCCCTGAAAATTGCACACACAAAAATTCCTTCTTCCTAATTGTGGTGTGCCTATGACTTCCCATTGTTTTTATAAGTGGGATAAAAATTATGGTTATCAGATAAGAAATGGAGTAGTAGTTCCCCAGGGATCAGAAAAGACACTGATGTAAGAATCCCCATGTGGCTAAACATGGCAGCAAATGAGAAGATACGCACATCCTCCAGGGCCAGACGCGGAGCTCGGACACTCTGGATTCTGTTTCATCCTCATTCTGGGTGTCTGCTGAAGCGTTGGCAGCAAAGCTAAAGTGACGTTCCAAATAAACTTCTTCCCTAATTTTCCTTTGGAACTAGATGGCAAATTCTCTGTGGAATTTGAGGCATTCCCCTGGATGAGGGAAGGTCCAGTAACTTTCATTTCTCTCCTTCTGGTGTTTAGCCAGAGAAGTGACAGTAGTGCCCTTGAGGAACACCTGAGATCCACCAAGCAGAGACAAATCGCCCTGCATCTAAGGGCCTGAACAGGCCACCCACGGCCAAGCACATCTGTCAAAATGGACCACACATCTTATCAGGAGAATGAAGGCATTCACATCCTTTTGCGGGTCTCTGTTGAAGTGTGAACAATGGAGGGGGGGAGGACTGAGTCTAATTAGCCTCTAATTCACTGGAGTTTCTTCGTAACAATGGAAACAATTCAAGCTTTCTCTGCCCCCATTTCTTATGTATCATAGATGGTATATCATTCAATATCAAATATTCTTAGTTTTGTATTTGTTAAATATAAATTAAATTAGCTTTAAAAGAGAAAAAAAAAAAGTTTTGTGACAGAGTTATGGGGAAACGACTTGGGCCCCCAACTTGAATCATATTCATTAGACACCACCACCCATTCCTCTAAGTACTCTAGAGCCAAAGGCCTGGGAAATTAAATATTCCTTAGACTACAGCTGGTAAGCCTTCAGTAAAAAACAGTCACCTCACCCACAGCTGAGTGCTCCCTAACAGCTTTCTCAACACCTATGACAGCGATTTTCAACCAATGAGCTTGGACCACTGGTGTGTCATGAGAAGATCTTAGATGTGCTGGGAAAAATTGTAAAGATCATGGATTAAATTATTTTTGGAAGAAAGTTGAAAAACACTGATCTGTGGTCCATAAATTTTAGAATGGCCCTGAGTGACTAAAATTTAACATTTAATGAGCAACGATAGCAGGCCAGGTACTGAGCTTGGGTGTCTCCAACTACAGCAGCAATAAAAATAACAATCTAAATAATAATAACTAAATGAATGGCTATTATCTACTTGTACTTACTATGTGCCAGGCATTTTGCCAAGCAATATTTCATTTAATCTTCACAGGACTATAAGGAAGAAACTGTAATTATCTACATGTTACAAGAGAAGCTTAGTGAGATTAATTTGCTGAAGGTCACACGGTTACTTGGAGGGGGAAATGAGACTTGAACTCACATTGCCTACAATGGGTTGAACTGGGTGCTCTCAAATAAGATATAGTGAAGTTCTAACCTGCTACCTCCTAACATCACTCTATTTGGAAATAAGGTTGTTGTAGACGTAATTAGTTAAGATGAGACCATAAAGGAGTAGGATGGCTTCTAATCCAGCATGAGTGAGGTTGTCAGAGGCAGGAAGCCGCATGGAGACAGAGGAACACACGGGAACACTGCTGTGACGAGGAAGGCACAGGTAAGAATTAAACGCTTAGAAACCGAGGACGCCAAGGGTGACGAGCAAAGCAGCAGAGTCAGGGGAGGGAAAGAAGGGTCCCTGCAGGCTGTAGAGGGCACCTGAATGCTGCCAGCACCTGGATTTGGGACTTCTCACCTCCCAAACTCTGAGACAGGAAATTTCTATTGTTTTAAATCATCCAATATGTGGAACCTTGTCCCAGCAGCCCCTGAAAACTAAGCCAGTGCCCAACTCCAACACAACATGTCAACACCACAGTTCAAAGTCTTTCCCAGATGATTAGAGGAACATCTAATTACCCCCAAACACATAATTTTTTAGTTTTATTAAATTCCAGTTACACAAAGATCCACATGAGACAGATACTTTTAAAAATCAGAATTCTTATTGTCTGCCTCAGCTGTGGTAAATACAACTTCTGTAGTTATTTTTAAATGTTTTATAAAATAGCTTACATCTATATCCTTTTAAATTACGGGGATTGCCAATATTTATCCTGAAGCAATTTTCATCTTCAAAAAGGATTCTTTGTATTTTGTGGGTGGCTGCTAGACTGTCTTCCATGAATTGCCACACTGTAAGAAACAGATTAGTACGGGGGTGGGCAAACAAGGCAAGTTTACAGAGTACACAGGCTTAGGGAGCCAGCGCTGTGCTAAGGCAGAGGCAGGGGCTCTCCTCTCTAAAGAAAGGAATGGCAGTAAACATAGACTTGGGAGAGGGAGAGGAAGAGAATGCTGAAGACATGTTGTCATGAAGATGAGAAAGCGAGCATAGTCCTAAGGGGCACAGCTGGGTGAGGAGAGCAGAGGAGGGGAAAACGAGTCTGGAGAGAAATGAGGACTTGTGGAGAGTCTGGGAGGGGGATGGGGGGGAGAGAAGGTAGAGGAGACGGGGAGAGAAAGAGGAGAGAAGGAGAGAGGGAGAGGGGACGGGGAGAGAAGGTAGGGGAGACGGGGAGAGAAGGAGAGAGGGAGACGGGACGGGGAGAGAAGGTAGAGGAGATGGGGAGAGAACGAGGAGAGAAGGAGAGAGGGCGAGGGGCCGGGGAGCGCACGGGGAGAGAAGGAGGGGGGCCGGGGAGATGCGGT
>CAUYPK010127273.1:0-14851 GCA_963574355.1 Loris lydekkerianus
TGAAAGATCTCTATAAAGAGAACTATGAAACTCTAAGAAAAGAAATAGCTGAAAATGTTAACAAATGGAAAAACATACCATGCTCATGGCTGGGAAGAATCAACATTGTTAAAATCTCCATACTACCCAAAGCAATATATAATTTCAACGCAATCCCTATTAAAGCTCCACTGTCATACTTTAAAGACCTTGAAAAAAATAATACTTCATTTTATATGGAATCAGAAAAACCCCGAATAGCCAAGAAATTACTCAGAAATAAAAACAAATCAGGAGGAATAACGCTACCAGACCTCAGACTTTACTACAGATCGATAATGATCAAAACAGCATGGTATTGGCACAAAAACAGAGAAGTAGATGTCTGGAACAGAATAGAGAACCAAGAGATGAATCCAGCTACATACCATTATTTGATCTTTGACAAGCCAATTAAAGACATTCAGTGGAGAATATATTTCCTATTTAACAAATGGTGCTAGGTGACCTGGCTGACAACCTGCAGAAGACAAAAATTGAACCCGTGGCTTTCACCATTAACTAAGATTGACTCTGATTGGATTAAAGATTTAAACTTAAGACATGAAACTATAAAAATACTAGAGGAGAGTGCAGGGAAAACCCTTGAAGAAATTGGTTTAGGCGAGTATTTTATGAAGTCTTTGCTTTTGGAAGAGGTTTACTCATCCCCAGTGGAAACAGCTTTTCCACCCAAGAGAAACTAATGTCCCCTGCTCAGTGCAGGAATGATTTTTCCATACCTAGTGGAAGTTGCATTCCTACTCATGGTAGTATTGGTCTTTGCACTTCCATCTGAGGTTTACCATGCATTGCCTTAGGAAACTGTAGTGGTCTCTTCTGAGGCAGACATGATATAATAAAATTATAATACTCCTTATAGCTCACCACCTCTCTTTGTTTCCAGACTCATACCTCAAGACTCAACAGTTCTCTAAGAGTGAGTTAAGGTGTGCCCTGGAAGAAGTATTATATAAACCAAAATATTGTTACACTGATTGCATTTATTACGTAAAGTCCCTCTGATAATTGTGTCCCATCCCCAAGAGGTGTGTCACATCCTGTGGCCCTCCACCACCTTCCTCTTCGTGCACCCCCATACAGTAACCTAGAAGGCATTTATGGATACACAATATACTAAGGATATGGGATAATGGTGAAAGGATCATAAAATTGTATCAGCCCAAATTCATTGAGATAGGCTTACTAAGGAGAAATTTTGCATTTAATGTTGTAGATGAAGACGTTAGAAAAAAATTAATATTAATTGGTTGATATGTTGGCTGAAACACTGACTAAAATGTTCCCCATAGCAAGCAATTTGGAAATGCTGGACATATCTGGTTTAATGGATAATAAGAGATTCTAAGGTTTAGGGAGAATGGAATGTAAGGATGGATTTGTCATAAAGACCTACTCACTGACATTAGAAAGGTCCAGAGGACCTATTTTTCATCAGTACTGTAAGAAATAAATTTGTGATGGGAGACCTAGCATGTTTTAAGAGTTCAGTGATCACTTTTTCCTAGGCCATACCTCACACTGGGAACTGCAATCACTGAATTGTGAAAACTAAATGCAAAGGGAGTAATTTAACCACAAGATGGCTAGGGCCAAGTAGCAGCTTTCAATGGCTGAAGGATAAATTGGCATGATTACTGTGATAAATAAGAGTCAAAATAATAATAAGACTACCCTGACTTGCACAAAACAATAGGCATTGGCTAATCAACTATGGTGTTTCTACAAATGAAATTTATACAAAGCTGACTAAATTTTACTTGATTTGTATAATCAGAAAAGTTCTATGCCAAGAGAAATAATATATAATCTGAATTGTAAAATCAGAGAGAATAATGGCATCTAAATTATTTTCCATCTTTGAACCAGTTTATAGACACAACCTCTGAAATGAAACAGAGGTGAGATCCACTTGAGGAAGGATACTAATACTCTACCAAAAATTTTACTATTAATTTTTCTCCCAGGATTCTCAAGAGACCTATAGACTTTTAGTAGGTGAATTATACATTGGGAAAAAGAAAATAACCAGCCATTACAGGAACCACTGGACAGTATCTCTGAATTGACACTAATTCTGGAAAACACAAAATATCACTGTGACTCTCCAGTCACAGTAGGAGCTAATGGAGGTCAAGTAATCAATGGAGTTTTAACTAAGTTCCCTTTAACAGTTAGTTGAGTGAGTCTCTAAACCTATTGTGTGGTTATTTCCTCAGCTTCAGAATGCATAATTGGTATAGAGATATTAGCAACTGGCAGAATCCCCCACATTTCTGACACCTGTGGAGTGAAAGATATTATGATAGGAAAGACCAATGGAAGACCATAGTTCTACCTCTACATAGAAAAATGGCAAAACATAGCAATACTGCATTCCTACAGGGACTGCAGAGATTAGAACATGAAAGAGGCAGTGGCATGCTTTCCACTACACTCATATTCATCTCTTCCAGTTGGCCTGTGCAGTAAATATGATACATGTTCACTGTTCTATATCAATGATGTATAAACTCTCCAGCTCTATGCAGTGATCTTGATCAACTTTTCCTTCCACAAGGTATTAAAGTGGTCTATTGCATTGATGATATAATGCAGATTGGATTTAGTGAGCAAGGAATGGTAACTATTGTAGATTTATAATTAAGACATTTTCATATCAGAGGGTAAAAAATAAATTCAACAAAAATTAGAAGGCTTTCTACCTTAAGGAAGTTTCTAGGGGTCTAGATGTAAGGGGCATGTTGATATACCCTTTGTACGGTGAAGAATACCGTACATACTCGAGTATAAGCCGAGTTTTTTCAGCACAAAATTTGTGCCGAGTTCGGGTTTTTCGGCACAAACTTTGTGCCGAAAAAACTCGGCTTATACTCGAGTATATATGGTAAGTTGTTGGATATTGCCCCGCTTATATCAAAGAAAGATGCACAATTCTTTAGATTTTTTGAGGCAATTCATTTCTCGTTTTGATTTATTATTCTAGCCCATTACTGAATAACCCTCAAACATGCTAGTCTTTAGAGATTCCAAGAACAAGTTAAGAATCATCAAACATCTAGGCTGGTATGAAAGAATATTTGTCACTCAGGCTTTATGATTCAGCTGATCTAAAAGGACTTTATATGTCAATGGCAGACATAATGCCCTTTGGAGTATTTGGCAGGCCCTTGCATGTGAATTACAGCACAGACTTTTAAATGATTGAAGCAAGGCCCTACTATCATCCTTAAATATCTACCATATTTTTGGTAAATAATGCTTGATCTGCTGCTAGACCTTAATACAGACTGAATACTTAACGACGGGACACCAAGTTACCATATGACATGAGCTGCCCATCATGAATTGGTGTTATCTTACCCCTATCCAGCCATAAATATAAGTATGTACAATCAAACTATCATCAATTGGAACTAGTATATATGGGATTGGGTTAAGCAGGCCTTGAAGGCACAAGTAAATCCAAATGAAATCCAAATGCTCATATTTCCTATTCTTGTTATACTGCCTTCTCTCTCTCATCCTGCACTTTTGACCTCATAACTTTTCTCTAAGATTAGTAGACAAAAAGAAAGTGAAGACTCAAGCTTGTTTACAAATGGTTCTGCATGATATGTAGGTGCAACACAAAAGTCTACATTTGCATAATAATGGCTACTACAGTGTAGCCCTCTCTGGGAGGTCCATGAAGGTTATCGATATAAAGAAGTCTTTCCAGGTGCAGAACTTCTAGCAGCACACCTGGATGTTTACTTTTCTTGAAAGAAGAAATGGTCAGATGTATGATTACATACTGATTTGTGAGATGTAGTCAATAGTTTGGCTGGATGGTCAGAGACTTGGAAGAACAATTATTGGAATATTGATGACAAATTTATGGATACATGTATCTGAATGGACAGAAAGTATGAATATATCTGACTCCCATAAGACTGCTCACCAGGCCAATTTCTTCAAGAGTTTTTCCTGCACTTTCTTCTAGGGTACATGTGAAATTTACTAGGTATAGAATATAAATGTCTTAACACAATAACTAAAAAAATGTTGTGAAGGCTATGTTAACCAGTTTGATGAAAATATTTCAAATTGTATATAAAACCAGCACATTGTACCCCGTGATTGCATTAACGTACACATCTATGATTTAACAAAAAAAAAAAAAAAAAAAAAAAATTACTCACCAAAAGCTGACCCCAATCATTAGGATTTTAATAAGCAGGTTGAAAGGATGACCTGTTCTGTGGATACCAGTTAGTTTTTTTTTCTTTCGGTTTTTGGCTGGGGTTGGGTCTGAACCAACCACCTCTGGCATATGGGGCCAGTGCCCCACTCCTATGAGCCACAGGCACTGCTCCCAGTTAGTCTTTTATTGTATCTACCTTGTCATTGCCCAATGGGTTCTAGAACAACATGATCATGGTACTAGAAATATAGGTTTTGTATTGACTCAACAACACAAATCTCTACTCACTAAAGCCAAATTGGCTAATGATGCTGCTTAGTGCCCATTTGTTTTAACAACAGAAACAAACACTGACCCCCCAATATAACAGTATTTCTTGAGGTGATCAATAACTATCTGATGCATGTTGACTTTATTGTCTCACTTTCATCATTGAAGAAGCAGAATTTTTCCTTGTTCAAATAGGCACATACTGTGAATACAAATTTGCCTTCCCAATGCTTCTGTCAAAATAATCATTCATGAAGTTAAAGAATGAATTATACATAATCATCATATTCCACATAACATTGCTTCTGATTATGGGACTCACTTAACAGCTAAAGAAGTGTGACAATAGTTCATGTTCATGAAATTTACTTATCTCATCATGTTCCCCACAATCCTGAAGCAGGTAGCTGGATAAAATGATGTACTGCTTCTAAAGGCTCAGTTATAGCACAAGCTAAGTGGAAATACCTTAAGTGAATGGATTAAGCTTCTCTAGAAAATTGTATATACTCTAAGTCAATGTCTAATGCATAGTTCTGTTTCACAAATAGACAATATTTATGGGTCCAAGAATCAAAGGATAGAAATAATAGTGACACACTCACTATTACCCCTAATGACACACCATCATTTTTTTTTTCTTTCAGTTCCGATAACTTTTCTGTTCTTAGCCTCTTATAGAAAGCACTGTTAGGTCTTTTTTAATTTTTTTATTTTATCCATTTGGTTATTGTATGCTTTTTAATTAGAGAATTTAATCCATTTGTAGTCATGGTAATTATTATTATGTAAGGAAATTTCCATTTTAGTAATTATTGTTAGGTAATGACACTGCCATTTAATTGTTTTCTATGTTGTATATTCTTTGTCTCATTCATCCTCTTCTGTTGTCTTCCTATGTGGTTTGATGGGTTTTTTTCTAGTACTATACTGTGACTCCTCTTTATCGTTTATGTAAGTTTTTATCTTTTACAGGTTTTTGCTTTCTGGTTATTATAAGGCCTATATAAATGCACTTATAACAGGCTATTTAAAAGTGATGGCAACTTAACTTTAGTCACATACAAAAATGCTACACTTTTACACTTTCCCCCATGTTTTGTGCTTTTATTTCAAAATTTACATTTTACATAGTTTGTTAATTAACAAATTATTGTAGCTATAATTATTTTTAACATTTTGTCTTTTAACTTTTTTTGCTAAATTTCTAAGTGATTTATACTGTGTTTACCACCATTATGGTATTACAGAACCCTCAGTTGAACATATGCTTACTTTTATCAATGAGTTTTATATGTTCATATGTTTTTAAGTTACTAATTAGTATCCTTTTGGCTTAAAAAACTTCTTTAGCATTTCATGTATAACAAGCCCAAAGTTGATAAACTCCCTCTCTCACTCTCTCTTTGTCTGGGAAAGTCTTTATCACTCCTTCATTTCTAAAGGACATCTTTTTCAGGAAAAGTATTCATAGTTGGAAGTTTTCTTACTTTCTGTGCTTTCTGGCTCTTAGCTTGAAAAGTGTCAGTCAAGAAATCTACTGACAGCTTTTTAACAATTCCCTTGAATAGGATGAGCTTTGTTATCTTTGCTGCTTTAAAGACTGCCTTTGAGCTTTTATAATTTGATTCTCATACCTGTTGGTGTAGTATTCTTTGAATGTGATTGGAAACATTTGACCTTTCTGTACCTCAGTGTTTATCTTTCCCCAGATTTGTGAAGTTTCCACATCCATTATTTTTTTAATTAGTTTTTCATTCGTTTCTTTCTCTTCTACTTCAGCACTTTTATATTGTAAGTGTTACTTCTCATGATGATGGACTAGAAACCCTGCAGGCTTTTTTAATTCCTTTTCATTCTTCTTTTTCTCTTCTCTGTTTAGATACATTCAAATGAACTGCTTTCATGGTTGCAGGGTTTTTCTTCTGCTTGATCAAATCTGCTATTGATGCACTCCATTGAATTTTTCATTTGAGTCACTGTTATTTTCAACTTGAAAATGTCTATTTGTTCCTTTTTATGACTTTTATCTCTTTATTGAACTTATTATTGTTCATGTATTATTTTATGATTTCTATGAACAATTTGTGTTGTCTTACAGCACATTTAGTGTCCTTAAGACAATTATTTTGAACTAATTGTCAGATGATTTATAGAACTTCATTTCTTTGTGTCATTTTTTGGGAAATTATTATGTTTCTGTGATGATATCATTTTCTTTGAATTTTATGTGCATTTTTTGTTACCTTGTGTTAATATCTGCCCATTTGGTGGAGAGCTGTCACATTTTCTAAATTTTATGAACTGTTTTTTGGTGAGGAAAGACCTTCTCACATGGGTAGGTGCTAGAGTGTCACCCAGGTAGGATGAAGTACTTCTGGCTGTGGTGTTAGTACAGTGATATATTCTTAGTGCTGCTTTGTTAGCTGAGGTTTGTCTCAGAAAAGATAGAAGTTTTCAATGACCATGATTGATTTGAATGTTTTCCATGGCAGCAAGGACTATTGTTGTCTTTGCTAGCAAAGGATACAGGGGTTATCCTGATTTCTTTTACTTCCCAAAGGGCAGTCACAGCCAAGGGAATCCCACCTGGCACTGGGTCTAGCTCACATGTGTATATATGGTGGCAGTGGTACCAATGTCTGACATACAACACCTGTGAAGGGGCCACCAAACCATGATTTGGAGCATAAGATATGTTGTGGTGCTATGGCTCTTGAATCTAGGGTGGTGATTTCAACAGTGCCCGAGACACAAGAATTCCTAACTATAGCAACAAAAGTGGTGTTGCAAGGCATGAGTAAATTTGAAGCAACCAGGAAGATGGTGATCAATGAATGAGGTTGTGTGAAAGTACAATGATTCTGGGGTCTGCAACAAGGAACTTCTGCTGAGAAGCTAGTTCCAAGATCTTTGGTGCAGACACTACTGAAATAGTCACAAAGCCATTATGTGAAGTGTGGAAGTACGCAGAAAGACTGTGAATCCAAATATGGGACTCAGGCTAGCATGCTATGGCAATAGCTATGATTTCCAAGATACAGTTGCTCATAGAGCATGAGCATGCGTGGTGATGTCTTAGAGGTGGGATCTGTAGCATGAGCACATGTAGAACTACTACCATTCATGGATTCAGGTCAAACATGAGGTTGATAGGGCAGCAACTCTAGTTAAATGTAGTACAACAATATCTTCTTTGGGTGGAAGACAGAATCATCTTCTCCTCTGGGGATTCCATAGCAGTAATGGTTGTTAGTTAAGTCAGTGGTTAAATCTGGCAATGATTTCTACTAAGCAGGTTATTGGGATCTTCAGTGACAAACATTAGGGGGGTACCACTGTGAAAGCTATGGGAAGTATATGTCTGTTATGATAGTTGTTGAGGTTCTTAGATGCAAAAGTTGCTGGGGTCAGACCACACTACTGGAAACCACAGAAGCACCTGCCATGTGGCTGACTCTGACAGCTCTCATCTTTACTCTTTGTGTCTAGCCATTTTTCAATATCCCAGGTATGCCAATCTACTCAGTTATCCTTTCTGTGGAGTTATTCTCCATTTTTGGTCTACTATGTTGCTATAGCCTTTTAATTAGAGTCCTTACCCTTCCCTGGGATATTTTCAATTGCAGTTAGATTTTTAATTGTTTTACATGGGAGTCAAAGATGAGTATCTTCTAATCTGCCATCTTGTTGTCACCTTCAAGCGTTTTTAATTTTTTTTTTCTTTTTAATTATATATGGCACATTGTGAATGTTGTGTCAGGAAACTCTTCTTACTATTTATGTTTTCTATTTTATTAGTAATCTCTCTTTATAGATTTAGCTTTTGTGTTCTGGCAACCATCCTGGGTTTTGGTGACATGTCCAGTGAGGGTAAATTAGGTCTGCTTCTGTCAGCATTTGTGGGGTGCACTCTGCTGGTGATGATACTTTGAGAAGACTGGGACTTTCAAAAACCGTGGAACTTTTTCCACCATTTTTTCTAATATTTTTGTAGCTATTATTGAGTGTTGGGTAGGGAATGACTTCCCTTTTCTTGTTTCTGTGATTACCACTGCTGTGTGTAAATTATGCCCAACACTACCTGGTGGCAGAGAAGGGATGGATACGCTAAGATTTCTGGTGATTCTGTTATAGGTATACAAGCCTTATTGCTACTGACTAGTGTGAGGTAAGGATGGTTTCTTTTTTTCAGATCCTGCTAGTAATATTTTTTAAAAAAATTATGAATTATATTTATTTATTTTAGCTTGACTTTTGTGTTTGTATGATTTTTTTTACTCTGTACATATGAATGTGTTTATTTGGTTTCCACTTTTTGCCTTCACAAAATTAAAAAAGCTTTGGGAGGTGGAGCATAATGGCCCACTGGATGGATGTTTGGCCCAACTCTCCCTCATCATCAGGTGAGAGTGAGGGGGCTAGATATTTCCCCTTGTGGAGTGTTGGTGTAGACAGGCAGCTAGGGGCATGCAGCAAAATGGTGGATTTCTGGACTTGAAGTGTAACCCGTAGCTGCAGGTCTGCTAGATAAATTTCAGTCCCAGAAAGCAGTGCCAGAAACCCGCCGCCTGAGGTGGGAGGAACCAGCCCCTCCCCCATGGAGGACTGGAGCTCCCAGTTTGTGGGGAAACTAGGTGTTTTATGGAATTTTCAGTGAAGTGTGAACTCCTGAGTGGAATTTGGTGACCAGAAAGGGGTGCCATTTGGGTGGCAGGGGGCTAGGCAGCCCGATAGAAAATTTCCCACCTAGGAAATGGACACATTTTGAAATGTTGGAAGTGGTGACAGCCACGTGCACCTTTTCCCAGAACAGCAGGTGTGAAAGAATGGACTGGATTATACCTGGCAGGGAATATTGGTGTACACTGGCAGTTTGGGGTATGCAGTGAACTGGTGGATTGCTGGACTCTAAAGTGGAATCCTGAGCTACAGAGATTGATGGAAAATTTCGGCCCAGGGGAGGAGGGTGCTAGTGGCAATCAGCCCCATGGAAGATTGTAATCCCCAGTTTTCAGGGAAACCAGGAACTGAGTGGAAAATTTGGTGAGGCATAGACTCCTGCCCTGAATTTAGAGATCAGATAGGGCTGCTGTCTGGAGCAGTACAGTCCAGATTAGGTGGACAGCCAGGCAACAGAAATATTTTGAAACTTCGGAAATGGGGACTGCCATAGGTACCTCCTCCTAGGACCAGCTATGATGGTAAAAAGTGAATCAGGTATAAGCCTGAAAACCACTCACAGTGTCACCTGGTGTCCAGAAATTATATTGTAATATAAATATATTTCTACTAAAGTTGACCTCTACGTCATACGTATAGTCATGTGTGTGTGTGTGTGTGTGTGTGTGAATAATATTTTTGTTGGTAGTGCTTTTTTTTCTCTTTTTTTTATCCTTTTCTTCTGTTCTTTTAGGAGTTATTGTTAATTTTTTTATTAATACTATTTTTTTCTCTCTTCCTCTTCTTCTTTTGTAATGGTTACTGAGACTGCTTACATTAGATTTTTAGAGTTTTTGTGTTTTTTAAAAATTATTTTATGATTATCATTTTTGTTGTTGCTGTCTGTTTATTTGTTTCTGATTGTCTGTGTATCTGTGTGCTTGGTTGTCTGCTAGCTTTTTTGTCAGTTTATTTGCTCACTTGGTTTCAGCATGTTTTGTGTTTTGCTAAATCCTCTGGTTGGCTACTTTGCCTAACTCCAATTTTCATATTCAAGAAGAACAAGGGGGAATGGGAGATGATCACTGACTGGAGCCAGCTTTCAACAGAAGCTCCAGTCCAGAGGGAGAGATAAGGGCCAAAAAGTACCTAGCAAAACTGAAGGAGGGGAGCCGAGCAGGGAGAAGTGATAGATAATCACATGTCTTCCCTGCTGAGGCAAGCTTCGACTCCAAGGAAATAAATTTCAGGTACAGAGCTCATCCCAAAGAGAAATTGTGTCCATCTCCTCCCCTAAGAGAGTTGCTTGCTTGCTGCAGGATCTCTACTAGTGAGCGATGAACTTAGGTTTTCCTCCCTCACCCCACTGAAGAGAATTGCTAGAAGCTAGGAGTCCTTCTCCAGAGAGCCCATGCTGTGAGCCCAGGAATACCCTTGTCTGGCATGAACTTTGAAAAAATATTTTCCTTGCCACATTGAACTTCCAGTCTACTCTCCCACCCTGGCCTGGTAGTCTAGAAGTCCAAACCCTGCAGAGACCAGAATGTCTGCACTTCTTGGCTAAGACTGGCCATTGCATAGATGGAGGCAGTGCAGATGTGCTGTATCTGTGAATCCAGTAACAGTACAGAAAGACAAAGAGGGAAAGGTGACTGACCTGGCCCTGAGAAAGTGTTTCTCAGCAGTGGACAGAGGCTTGGGTCTCTGCACTATGGGTGGAGACTCGGGAACTGTTGAGGTGCAGAAACCCAAGTGGAGACACCTCTCACCCAATATCAGCATTAATAGAGTGATCCTGCTAGGGTCTAATTTTGGAGAGTCATCTCTCCAACTCTGTGGTTTGCCATAGGGAACCAGACCTCACCCTATAAGGATACAAGAGCTCAAGAACAGCAGCAACAAAGGTGCGGTGATGAGAGAGAAATTCTTTTGCTGTCTGGTAATCCTCAGGTTTATATTTAGCTCACGTGGAACTTTCTAAGCTGCCATTGAGCACCTGAGACAGGAAGGCTTTAGCTTCCCCTGCTGGATGGTGGCAGAAGGTGGTAATCATGAGGTGGAGGTAGTGACCTTACTTTGACTTTGGCAGGCACATAGCCGTAGCACATTTGCTTAAGGGATGGAACTGGGCCACTAGAGACTGGGTTAACAGAAATGACCAGTAGGGCAACCAGAGACTGGGGTCACCAGAGTCTGGTGGTGAAGGGAGAGTAAGGTGGGGAAAGAGGCATCAACCCCCTTGCCCCAAACCTTCTATGACATGGGCCTTTCTGACTCCTTGGAGCACCAGAGGTGCCCAAGCCACACTTGAGCTACCAGTACACTCCTAATATCTAGTTGCTAGAGACCTTTTGAACTCTCCAGCTAGAGAGTGGGTGCTGTTTGGGACAATTGGTTTGAAACTCTTGAACTGGATAAATCACCCTGGGACCCTCCAAGGCAGTACCCTGGTTTTGTTATAGTGGGAAGGTTTGATTTTCCTCTTCCAGGTATTACCTGTGGGGTACAGGATGTCCTAGTTGCTTATATTTCTCCAAAGCTGAGACTACAACCCAGAGTTACTGATTCACTAGGATTGGACAAAGATCAGCAAATACAAGACAAAGCCATCTACCCCCACTACACCAAGCAGGCCTCTAGAGTCACAGACTGTAGTACTGTACAAGTCCTTTGCAAAATTGTAGAGGAAAAGCTGCAGTCACCAGTTCCAGTTCCTTGGTGAAGAGCTAGGTAACCACAACCCAAGAAGTCTCCAGTTCAATTTCACCTTACCTTCTCATCTAGCTAAACAGTGAAAAGCAATCATTCAGCAGAATCAGTGAAAAAACTCTGGCAACATGAATAATCAGAACAATTCAACTCCCCCAAGGAATGACAAATAAGCCAAACCAGAGCATCCCATCCACAAACAGATGGCTGAGATGTCAGAATACTACTTTAGAATTTGGATGGCAAATAAGATTAACAGAATTAAAGTAAAGATGGAGGTAGAAATTCTAGGAATAATTCACAAGATATCTCAAGAATTCATTGAATTCAAAGACAAAATCACCAAAGATTTAGAAACATTGAGAAAAGAAGTTGCAGCCTTCCAACATATGAGAAATACAGTAGAATCCCTTAGTAACAGAATGGAACAGGCAGAAGGAAGGATTTCCAACATTAAAGACAAAGCTTTTGAATGCTCCCAAATGTTCAAAGAGGAAGAGAAGTGAAGAGCAAAAATGGATCATTCTCTCAGAGAGCTCTGGGATAATTTGAAGAAAACCAATATTCACCTTATATGGATTCCTGAAGGAAACAAAGTAGCTTTGCAAGGCACAGAGGCTCTTCTTCATGAGAGTATGAAAGAAAACTTTCCAGACATGCCAAGAGATTCTAAAATTCAGATAGCAGACAGTTTCAGAACCCCAGCATGATTCAACCCGAATAAGACATCTCCCAGGTACATCATGATTAACTTCACTGAACTTAATATGAAAGAGAAAATTCTGAAAGCAGCTGGATGTAAAAAAAACCTAACCTACAAGGGGAAGAATATTAGAATGACTGCAGATCTCTCTGATGAAAACTTTCAAGCTAGAAGAGGGTGGTCATTGACTTTTTATTTCCTAAAACAAAATACCTTTCAACCCAGGATCCTGTATTCAGTTAAACAGAGTTTCATTTATGATGGAAAAAGGAAATATTTTAATGACATCCACATGTTGAAGAAACTTGCCATAACTAAACCAGCTCTCCACGATATCCGCAGACCTATTCTCCGTAATAATCAACACAATCTTCCACCAAAAAAGTAAACTCATTCTGAAACTTTTGATCAAATTCTAACTTCCACAGAGGTGAAAGGATTAAAAATGTCCACTGGTCTTTTGAAAACTCGATACCCAAAATTCTACCAGGGCCATTAATATTCTCAATTAATGTGAAGGCTTGAATTGTTCTCTAAAGAGGCACAGGTTGGCTGACTGGATACAAAAACTCAGGCCAGATATCTTCTGCATACAAGAATCTCATCTTACCTTAAAAGATAAATATAGACTCAGGGTAAAGGGATGGTCATCTACATTCCAGGCAAATGGAAAGCAGATAAAAAGCAGGTGTTGCAAATTTATTTGCAGATACAATAGGCTTTAAACCAGCAAAATTAAGGAAGGATAAGGATGGTCACATTATATTTGTTAAGGGCAATACATAATATGATGATTTTTCAATTATTAATATTTAAGCACCCTACCAAAATGCACCTCAATTTATAAGAGAAACTCTAACAGACAGGAGCAACTTGATTTCCTCCAGCTCCATAGTAGTTGGAGATTTTAACACCCCTTTATCAGTGTTCGATAGATCCCCCAATAAGAAGCTAAGCAAAGAAATTTTAGATTTAAACTTATTCAATTAACATTTAAACTTATTCAAAAAACATTTGATTTAACAGACATCTAAAGAACATTTAATCCTAACAATACTGAATACACATTCTTCTCATCAGGAAACAGAACATACTCCAAAATTGATCACATCTTAGGTCATAAATCTAGCCTCAGCAAATTTAAAAGAATAAAAATTATTCCTTGCATCTTCTCGGACCATCATGGAATAAAAGTGGAACTCAGTAACAACAGGAATCTGCATACTCATACAAAAACATGGAAGCTAAATAACCTTATGCTGAATGATAGCTGGGTCATAGATGAGAGTAAGAAGGAAATTACCAAATTTTTGGAATAAAACAATAATGTTGACACGAACTATTAGAACCTCTGGGATACTTACTGCAAAGGCAATCCTACAAGGTAAATTTATAGCACTGCAAGCCTTCCTCAAGAGTATGGAAAAGAGGAAGTCAACAACTTAATGGAACATCTCAAGCAAATGGAAAAAATGAACATTCCAATCCCAACCCCAGAAGAAGAAAAGAAATAAAAAAAATTAGAGTAGAATTAAATGAAATTGAAAACAAAAGAATTATACTACAGATTAAAAAAATCAAAAAGTTGGCTTTTTGAAAATGGCAATAAAATTGATAAACCTTTGGCTAACCTAACCAGGAAAAACAGAGTAACATGTCTAATTTTATCAATCAGAAATGACAAAGACGAAATAACAACAGACTCCTCAGAAATTAAAAAAATAATGTACACAGCTATGATTTAACAATAAATAAAATAAAATAAATAAAAATAAATAAATAAATAATAAATATTAGAAGAAACTTTATTGTCAGAAATATGAAAATCTAAAGGAAATTGAGCAATACTTGGAAGCATGTAACCTTTCAAGACTTAGCCAGAATCAAGTGGAAATGTTGACCCTGCCTATATCAAGTTCTGAAATAGCATCAACTGTACAAAATCTCCCTAAAAAGAAGATCCCAGGACCAGATGGCTTCACAACAAAATTCTACCAAACCTTTAAAGAGGAACTAGTACCTATATTACTCAAACTTTTCCAAAATATAGAAAAAGAAGGAATAGTACTCAACACATTCTAGGAAGCAAACATCACCTTGATCCCCAAACCAGGAAAGGAACCATCAAGAAAAGAAAATTATAGACCAATATCTCTAATGAATATTGATGCAAAAATATTTGATAGGATCCTAGCAAACAGAATCCAGCAACAAATCAAACAAATTATACACCATGACCTAGTGGGTTTTATCCCAGGGTCTCAAGGCTGCTTCAATATACA
>CAUYPK010127275.1:0-37272 GCA_963574355.1 Loris lydekkerianus
AGTTTGACACATTTTCATCACACTGGTTAACATAGCCTTCCTGGCATTTTCTTAGTTGTTGTGTTAAGACATTTATATTCTACATTTACTAAGTTTCACATGTACCCTTGTAAGATGCACGGCAGGTGTAATCCCACCAATCACCCTCCCTCCTCCCATCCTCCCCCCTCCCTCCCCTTCCTCTCCCCATTTCCCTTATTCTTAGGTTATAACTGGATTATAGCTTTCATATGAAAGCCAAAAATTAGTTTTATAGTAGGGCTGAGTACATTGGATACTTTTTCTTCCATTCTTGAGATACTTTACTAAGAAGAATATGTTCCAGCTCCATCCATGTAAACATGAACGAGGTAAAGTCTTCATCTTTCTTTAAGGCTGCATAATATTCCATGGTGTACATGTACCACAGTTTATTAATCCATTCGTGGATCGATGGGCACTTGGGATTTTTCCATGTTGCCTCTCTCCTTTTCATCATCTCTTCTTCATTTTCCCATATATTTTTTTTCTGTTTCTTCCTTCCTATATAGGGCATAATGTCTTATAAACTACACAAAGATGTTAAGATTGGGCTATTGCCTTTAACTCCTGTTCCTGAATGGTAAGATTTTTTTTTCCTTACCAATAGCTTTCCTAGGAATTAAAAAAAATTAAGTCAAAACATGGGTGGTGCCTATGGCTCAATGGAGTAGGGTGCCAGCCCCATATGCCAGAGCTGGTGGGTTCAAACCTAGCCCCGGCCAAAAAAAAAAAAAAAAAAAAATTAAGTAAAAACAAAATTTCTAACACTTCTAGCCAGATAATAAATACTGTAAACAATATTGTTTTGAATAATACTAAAAACTCTCTTGAAAACAAAATTATTTCCATTCATTTTTATATTTTCTTTACATGTGCAAATGGTTTAAATTCATTTAAAAAAATCTGTGTTTAGTTACCAATACACTCTTTGACATCCTTTGGACTGCTTAAAATCAAATATCAGGTAGGACTGCCCAGGTTACCATGACAACTGTGACATAGGCTAGTACATTCACTGGTATACCCTGCTGCATGAGCCTCCAAATGTTCTCAAAGGACTCTAACACTGTAGATCTGATATTGGGCTTTGGGACACTATATTTATTAAATGGCCACCCCAAAGCATACTTTCAATGTAAAAAATACCCATTCTTTCACTTTCCAGATTATTAAATAAAAGCTGCCACTGATGCCAATAGACTATAGCTCAGAGCTAATAAGAATGATGCTGAGCGAGAGGCCTAAAGAAAGACCCTCTTAGAAGCATCATGAGGCAGCCTCATATAAACTACCTAATCTCCTTATTTTTGAAGGCCACAAAGACAAAAATCTCCAAAAATAATATAAACAAATGTTGACTCTAAATTAAACCTGTTGCTAGAGTGGTTTCCAGAAGGCAGAATCAAATCATAAAGTGATCCACCTCCCACCACATTCTTCTTCGGGCTCTAAGACATACATGATGGTTGAAGATCAATGTTGGTCTTAGGAGAAACTCACAGTCATTCATCCCTTGAAATCAGCTGCTGGTCTAAAAGGCCACACATGAGCAATATTGCAGAGTTATTGGCCACAACAGGTAGGGTAAATGTGGATATCTTACTTTCAGGTAAGGAAGGATTCAATGAATTAGGTGGTTTAGTTCAGGAACATCAACAGAGACATTCAGATGACTGGAAGGAGCTAAAGGCAAATGCAACATTTCTCAAGTGAAGGTGCAGGGCGACACTGAGTTCAGTGCTCAGCTCTTAAACCCAGTTCCCAGATGATCCTCCGTCAGTGTCACTGACAAAGGAATGAACCAGTGAAGCCTCTGACGCCCTTAAACAAAGTTCAAAAGCCTTAGGACCAGATTAGTCATATGCACAGAGTGTTGGTTTCAAAGAGAGGACTGAAAAGTTTGGTTACAAAAGTGTAGATTATGTGGTCTGGGTGTGCTTTAGTTGTTTCTTTAGAAAAATCAGTCCTTCTGTGTACCAGTTTAAACATCAGTAATATTTTCATCCTTCACAAAAGAAACCTTTGACTCAACACCAATCTCCATTCCCCCTTTGCCAACTTCTTTTTCCCTTTGAATTTGCTATTCTCTATATCTCATTTATAAATGGAATCATTCAAAAAGATCAAATGTCTAACTTCACTAGAAGTTAAGATTAAGGGTTTTTGCTAAGTCTGCTTTCTATTTTGCCCTTTCGTATAAAAGAGCCACATAGTTCTATTTTCTAATTTAACAGGTTGTCAAGAGCAGTGAAGGATCTACGATTTTACCCTGTTTAGAAGTTAGTCTGTTGCAGTTTTGTGGATGTTGTCAGAAGATGCAAGACTGGAAAGAATAGTATATTGCTCTCAAAAATAGCAATGGGTGGAGTATTCAGGAGTATTGTATATCAGAATCATTTCTGTAACCAAATTAGTCAATACAGGAAGGGCTACCCTTATCAGAATTTTATAAGAAGAAAAATTTCAGTGGCTATTATTGATGATAAACTTCTTAAAAAGACCACTGAAATAATAAATGGGTTAAGCAAAGCAAAGTTTATTCTGCAGAAAGGGAGACCACTTCTTTTTTTGAGGGACGGGGGAGACAGAGTCTCACTTTGTCACCCTCGGTAGAGTGCAGTGGCATCACAGCTCACACCAATCTCAAACTCTTGGGCTCAAATGATCCTCTTGTCTCAGCCTCCCAAGTAACTGGGACTATAGACACTTGCCACAACACCCGGCTATTTTTAGAGACGAGGTCTCACTCTTGCTCAGGCTGGTCTTGAACCTGTGAGCTCAGGCAATCCACCAGTTTCGGCCCCCCAGAGTGCTAGGATTACAGGCGTAAGCCAATGTGCCCAGCCAGAGACCACCTTTTGGAAAGAATTTTAGTAGTATCTTGGAGAAAGAGAGGTCAAGGACATATACAACTATGGGATCTAGTTTTAGGTGGATTTTTTAATGGTAGGTGCTTAGTTGGGATTGGATACTATGGGGGAGAATAGTTTGGGATGAGTGTACACATGGTGAGACTTTTGAAGTGTGTCTTAATGAGTAAGCAGTCATTTTAGAAGCAAGTCCCTTTCAAGGTACGTATTATACGCAGGAAGAGTTATTTCCTCTGATGAGCAACCTACTGTTTTGAGAGGGAGCTAGCAGAATAATTTATTATTTATATAAATGGATTTTTAAGATTTTGCCACTTACTAGGCGAGAATTTTCTGCAATAGTAAAGTCATGTTCTTGATCCTATTAATTACGTAGTTACTAAAAAGCAGGCACTGGTAGGAGGAGTTTATTTACCATAAAAGACACCAGGACCAGCTACCATTGTGATATAATAAAGAATTTGGTCTTTTTTTCTGAGTATCTGTCATGGAGCTCCTAAAACCCTTGAAATTCCTTGAGTGATTGGTATGCTATGATAATTATGATAACATGGTAAGTCATGATAAACTCCTAGAGAGATTCAGAATGAAGGATGGCCACCAGAAAGGCCAGCCTGACCTCCAGAGAGGAGGGGATTGGAGATTGAGCTCAATTATGTGGGCAATGATTTAATCAACCTTGACTATGTAAATGAAACTTTAATAAAATCTCTGGACAATGAAGCTCAGTGAAGCTTTCTGGTTATTTAAAATCTAGATGTGCTGTGAGGGTTATGTGTCCTCCCTTCATGGGAGATGGCATAGAAACTCTGGGTCTCCTTCTATACTTCCCTGCTTGCATCTCTTTGTTTATTTGGTCCTTTTATGTGTGTCTGATACAATAAAATTGTAAGAATAAGTATAGCACTTTCCTTTCTGTGAGTTTTTCTAGTCCATTATTGAAATTAAGAGGGGTCATAGGGAACTCCTGGATTAGTAGCCAATTGGTGAGAACTGCAAGTTGCTTGGGGAGCTCCCAAACACTTGCACCTGGCATCCGAGGTAAGAATAGTTTTGTGGAAAATTAAGCCCTTAAATCTCTAGGGTCTGATGCTAATTTAGCGTCTTCACTGAATTGCAGGATATTCAACTGGTGTTAGACAATTTGGGATAGAAACAAAATAGCTTATCGTTGAGTAAATTCAGTCATTTCCAAAGGCTAAAGTGGAAGGAAATTTTCAGTAGCCTTCATTGGGCAGATACAGAAAGCAGGAACTGAGAAATACTACATACCGTATATACTCGAGTATAAGCCGAGTTTTTTCCGGCACAAAATTTGTGCTGAAAAACCAGAACTCGGCTTATACTCAGGTCATACAGGTTATTTGATTCAGTGTGCACGCACCTAATCAAATGCACGTAGTCTCCAGTCGTCTTTGTGATTTGGCTTGATTACCTGTTAAGCTACGGTTTTCTGCACTTTATTTAAAGTTTTAAAGTTGTTGCCAGTTTACAGTTTTTCTTTAGCAGTAAATATTGAAAAGCATTTAACCTACTGATTCCTCAATTATTGTAATTGTTTTGGGTATATATTTTTATTTTTGAAATTTACCAGTGGCTGCTGCATTTTCCACCTCAGCTTATACTCGAGTCAGTAAGTTTTCCCAGTTTTTAGGGTAAAATTAAGAGGGTCGGCTTATACTCAGGTTAGCTTATACTCAAGAATGTGCGGTATTCAGCCATTTAAAAAGATGAAAACTTTACATCTTTTCTATTAACCTGGATGGAGGTAGAGCACATTCTTCTTAGTAAAGCATCACAAGAATGGAGAAACAAGAGTCCAATGTACTCTATTATAATATGAAGGCAGCAGATGAGCTAATACAAGGAAGGGTAGGGAAATCAGGGAGTGGGGAGAGGGGAGGAGGATGGGGATGGGGGTCACAGTGTATGGCACACTTCTTGGGGATAGGACACAATTATAAGAGGGACTTTACCTAACAGATGCAATCAGTGCATCTTCCTTTCTTGGAAGGGTGGACCAAGCACTGGTATCAGTGCCCAGCTTCCAAGGTGAGTGCTCTGAATGTAGCTTTTACTGAGGTGTGTAGCACTTTTTCTAGGATGAGTTCATGAACTTAATTGTCAGACCTCATATAAGTGCAAGAACATCCTTAAATATACCATAATTGCCAGGGAGAATTCATATATAAATCATTTTTTAGATAACTTCTGGGAGGATATAATTATAAATAAAATAGCAGAATCATCATAACCATGCAATTATTTGTGGTGGTAACATAGTTTTCTTTTATTCTAGGATATAAAAGTTCCACATACATTTATTATTTGTCTATGAGTTACTAATTAATATAATCAACTGCAGAATAAACCTTTATAATATTAGGAAAACTTTAATAAATCTATAGTGGAGATATGTGCCAGAATTGTAGTATAAAATAACTCAGCATTCATGAACAGCTGAAATGTAACATTCTCTATTTTAGCAAGTTATATATACGGTTTGCATTGCTATATACATTTTATATATAAGAAAAAGTGGGCATATTCACCTGGAAATTCCACACCATGGAGCACAATTCTCAGATCAAATGAAATGACATTATAAGAATTAAAGTCATTTTGACAGAGGGAGGTAAAATAGAAGAAATTTCTATGTAACGGAGAGCCAGCAAAGCTGTCCTCAGAGAACCGTAACTTATTGCCTGGCACTTAAAAGAGAGGGAATCATTTGTCTAGACATTGAGGTTGGTAGAGCTGTGGGACAATATATCTCTTCAGTCTCAAATATTATTTCATTTTTGATGCTAAGTCTTTCCTGCCATATTAACTGTTCATACTGTTTTCCCTCAATGACCTCGACCATGGTGTAAGAAGTAATGAATCCCATCTTCCTGTGTTTTGAAGGGTTTGGTGATTTATCTTGGAGGGTGACAGTGCAAAAATGTTCTCATCGTTATTTGAAAAGAAAGAAAGAAAGGAAGGAAGGAAGGAAGGAAGGAAGGAAGGAAGGAAGGAAGGAAGGCAGGCCGGCCAAACACCAAATACTAACGTTTCATTAGGCAGATGTGAAATCAGCTGAAACCATGAGTGTGTTAGGTAGCAACATACCTTAGAACGCAGTAAGAAAGTCCATGCTCTGCTTCCATCCAGTGTGATTCTGAGAGAGCAAATACACAGAGGTCTGTGAGACAAAGGTGGGGTAGGGCGGTGTGAGCCCTGGTGTTGATTTCTCCACATTTATATACTTATTTTTACAATTTATTTTTGGCAGAAATCAGATGTTATTTTAATTTAATCCCATTAAATATGTGTACTATTAATTCATATGTCACTATTAACTCATTACTTTTTTTTTTTTTTTTTGTAATAGCTTTTGAAAGTCTTGCTTTTTTCAGTGTGCTGGGATATTAGGAGCATTGGCAACTGCCTTATTTTTGGATTAAAAACAAGTAAGGGCTTGGAATTTCAACTCTTTGTTATGATAACAAAATCTCCTGTGCCTTAATTTTCTGTGAGATGTATTGATCTTATTTCCACAGTATAATTCTGGGAAGGTTTTAGGAACTGTTTTGAGAAGTAAAAAATCCTTTCTTTCTTATAACCCCAGTGAACATGGACTACCTCTCTACCCCTTACAGTGAGCAGGAAAGGGGAAGACTGGAGGATCCCGGGCAGCGTATAACACCTGCCACCTTCTCTTCTCCTCCCCGCCAGCGGATCTGCTGCAGGTGCCACAAGGGATGTAGGTCCTGCTGCCACAGGCAGGTGTGCAGGGAAGCCACTGGGACGTAAACTTTGAGGACCCTTTTGGAAGTCCCTCTTCTAAGGTGTTAAAAGAAGCTTACACGTGTGTTGCCATCAACATGGTATGTTTGAAGATTTACAGTAGTAAGATTTTTCTGTTCTCATTCTTTAAAATAGCCTTTTACATTCAATAGGCGTTAGATCCTGCAAAACTTTCATCTGCCTCTGGCAACTTCTGAGTGTTCACAGGCACAGGAAGAGTGAATCCACAAAAGAAAAAAAAATCATAAAAACTTTGAAATGTTTGGAGCTTTATACTTCAGTTCTTTCCTCTTAAAGATGAAGAAATAAGTCCTGGAAAGTTCAGCGACATGCCTAAAGTCGCAAAGCTCTTTAGCTGAAAAATCGGCGCTAGAAATTCAGATGTCTACATTCCAGTCTAGTGTTCTTTGTAATATCCGATCCTGCTCCTTAAGGAGTGAGTCAGACAAGAACGGATTATCATGTTATATTCATTTCTGAGCAGATTCTCTGGAATTTGGGGATAAAGATTAAATTCTAGTCCTGATACTTGTTGAATAAGAAAGATTCTCATGCTTTTTTTATTTTTTAAATTTGTTAAGATGCTATGATGTCTGTTTCAAAGTACTGTTGTGAGGCAGCATATAAGAATTTGCTATGCTTGGGGGGTGAAAAACTCCCCAAGTGGCCTATGAGCCTGTCTCTTTTCCAGTTGAACATAAAAAGTGCTCACAGATATAAATAAACCTTAGCTGAGACCATCCCCAAACAAAAAAGATTACATTTCTCCACTTCTGATAAGTCAATGAATACTCATTACCAATGGCAACTCTAACCCCACTTTAATCCTCCCATAAACCAGAAAAAAATTTTTTACAAATTCCCTCATAGAATTGCCCCACTTTTTGGACACATCCATAATTAGTTGTCTTAAATCCTCCTTTTTCTGTTCAGTACACTTCAAAGTTCTGATAATTTTCTCTTATCTGCTCTTGCAGAGACACTCAAGGGCCTGAGGTGGGTCCCTCTTTGCTCAAGGAGTCAAATGAACATAACTCTATTCAGTAATTTGTTTTATTTGTTGGCTACAGGATGCCCCTGATTATTTTTGGTTAGTGGGCTTGAATAGCCTCTAGGGAAAAGTAACTCAAAAAGTAATTATTTTTTTCTGCTTTTTTGCCCAATTTCTGCTTTCTCTTCACTTCTCTCCTGTGCTCCCCTTGTAAGTTAGGAGTTTGGATTAGTCTGGGAGGCTCCCTGATTCTACGATCTCGTTTTTACAAGTCAGGGCCTTTCTGTTCCTTGTTTCTTTATCCATCCTTCCTAGAGTGTTCCTGATTGGTACCTTATATATTTCACTAATCTGAATAATTATTATGTCCTTTTTCTTAAATAAGACCTCTTCTTCTGAGAAAGTCTCTCTGATTCTCACATTATTCATCACATGTATTTTACTTTTTCCCTGATAAAATAATCATGAAAAATTCTACATATGAATTTTAAATCATGAGAAGTCAAAGAAATAATCATCACTCTTCATCTTTACAAGATGAATCTACTAAATATGAAGAGCCAATTTTAAAAAATCTATTTCAGCGAATGCATGATTTTCTATAATAATGAAAACTAATAGGAGGTATATTAATAATCAAATTGGTTTTTTGTAAAATTTTTCATTGCCTGGAAGCAAAATTTGGCCCTTTGTAACAGATATAAAAATCTCTCTGTAGAAACCGCAGTTTTCACCTGTAGAGATGCTGAGCGTCCAGTCCTGTTCCCCCAACAATGTTCCCCTCATTTGGCAAGAAAGTTAAAAATACAAAGTGCCACGTGGGAAGAGCTATAACTTTCTGTCTAATTATTTTTTCAATTGAAAATCCATTGCCACCCTGTAAGATATTTTAGGTATTTATTTATTTTATTATCTGTATATTTATGCAAAATATTAACTGAATGAAATAGTTGCAGAAATATACTGCACGTTCCACAGTTAACTGTTTTCAAGTTACTAGAGCACAATTGACAATGCTAGTTATTATAACAGCATCTCCTCTTCAAGCAAGGAACTCTGGAGCAGCTATGTGTCTGGGTTTTATGTTTTAGATTTTGTTAGGCTTCTGACATCCCCATGGTTTTAGTCAGTGTAATGATCTTAGCTTCACCATTCAAGAAGGGCAGAATAATTCAAAACTGCCATGGTTAAATGCTCCTACTGGATGGAAGGCAATCTCACATGTTGGTTATTACTCAGCACAAGGTCAGTTGAATGCTTGTCATTAGAGAAGAAAAACTTAGGTCTGAATTTAAAAAGCGTACTAAGATTTAGAGGAACTCTATACTAATTCTAGTAGAAGAGAAATTCAGAGGCGTTTGTTAGTTTATTAATTCCTAAAATTCAGATGAATTTTTAGCTTAATTACCTTTGCACTAAGTGCTTTTTCTAATGCCTGTTACTTAGTAGATGTGTCATAAAGCTTAAACAAAGAAAGAAAACAGTGAAAACAAAAGAATTTTAAAATAAATTTAATTTATAGGATATTTTCTATCTACCCAGAGTGCATCAATTCAATCCCTCCAAAGACTAACTAAATAGAATAATTTAATTAAAAAGTAATAATGCAATTTGTAAAATCTTACGGTCAATAGCTTTATTGTTTTATAACTAAATTTGTGTTTATAAAAGCATAAGCCAAATATCTTACAAACCTTTCCTCTGAATTGAAATTCAAATTTATAGCACTTAAAAATTATGTCTTGCCAATATCTTGTTTGGTTTATAAAATGAATATGCAATTTAGTAATTACAAGAAATTTGTAGTGGATAAAAGGAGTCATGCCAACTAGAAATGAATTTAAGGGATGGTTTGGATTCCAGAGACTGGAGGCACCGGGTACTTACAGTGGTCACATCTAAGATTAGTCCCCAGAAACCCTAAAGATGTGCAAGTGGTTCATTGACTTTTTATTGTATTATGTTTGGTGGGGGGAAAAGGAGTCCACTTTCAGGATAACTCAGTGAAAATTGATATATTCCTGATCACCTTCTCTGTTTCTTTCCTTCAAACATGCAAACGCACCTACTTTTATTAAGGAATAACAACAATAATAATAATAACCCAAACAATTAAAAGAACAACAAGAAAAAATCCTGGCATTGAACTTCCAAAACAAAACAAAGACCACTCTCAAAAATTCTACAGCAAACTAAAAAGATGGTTACTTTATTTTAGAGTACATTTTGTATAATTTTGCAAAGGAAAACTGAAAAGGAAACACGTTAAAAAAAAGTGTTTTTAAAAAAAATTAACTTTCAACTACATGGAGACTGAATTGCTTTTCCCAGAAGCATGGAATAAAAAGGTGTTGTTCATTTTGTTTTCCTATGTGAAGCACTTTGATGATAACTATATTTTTATTTTTATTTATAATTTTTGTACTTTATGAATATATTTTTCTTTTGAGCTTATTGTTGAGAAAAATATTGTTGTTCAACTAATATTTTATATTTTCCCAGGAATAAGGAGGGAAATAAGTTACTTTTTTTGTGACAGTGAGTGGTTGACCTAAAGTACTGTATATACTCGAGTATAAGCTGAGTTTTTTCAGCACAAAATTTGTGCTGAAAAACCCGAACTCGGCACAAATTTTGTGCCGAAAAAACTCGGCTTATACTCAAGTATATACGGTAAAATGTATATAGGAAATAAATGACATTTTAAAGTGGCAATAGCTAAACTCTTGTCAGGAAAACAGCATCTGAAAATGTATATGCTGAAAATATTTGTGAGAGAGTACCAGATAGAAATCAAGGTCACTACCACTGCAACCCAGAAGGAGCTCATGTCTGAGAAAAGAAAACTTCACTTAGTGTGAAGTCCTCAATATACAGAGCATCCGCAGATTTATTTATTTATTTATTTTTGAGACAGAGTCTTACTATGTCACCCTGGGTAGTGTGCTGTGGCGTCACAGCTCACAGCAACCTCAAACTCTTGGGCTTAAGCAATTCTCTTACCTCAGCCTTCCAAGTAGCGGGGACTACAGGTGCCCACCACAATGCCCAGCTATATTTTTTTGTTGTAGCTGTCATTGTTGTTTGGCAGGCCCGGGCTGGGTCAAACCCACCAGCTCTGATGTATGTGGCTGGTGCCTAGTCACTGAGCCAAGCGTCTGTAGATTTGTAGTAGATTTACCCATGGTAACCTTTTTAGCCTAGCTGAAAATGTTTCTTCATTATTTAAGAAATGGTGCATTTGTACATTTTTAAACTTTACTATATATTGAACTATTGGCAATCATGATTTCTCAGTAATGAGTCAAGTTGGTAATTTTGTTAAAAATTTAGGGGTAATAGACTTTTCACCAGGAATTGAGGGAAAAGAAAGAGTATAACTAGAAAGAGACAACACAAGAGAAATTCCTACTTTTCAGAAACCTAAGGAGTGAAGTCCAGAATGGGCTCTGCAGCACTGCTTTAGTCTAAGTTTGCACACAGCTATAGATACACACACACACAGAGAAACAGACACGGGAGTGAACACACTCATGTTTGTGCACATGGGCTGGTTCACACACACACGTGCCCCAGCTTTAATTTACACACACACATGACCCTAGCTCTGTCCACACACATGTGCCCCAGTTCTGTCCACTGGAAGGCCCTGGTAGCAGTAACACCTCAAAAGCAACAAGAGCACAGAGCCTGGATACAGGTTTTTAAATTTAATTCCCTGGTAAACTACCTAAGGGCCCTTGGAGAAGTGGGCAATTCTAGGGTTAAGGCAGGGGCCTCCTAGGTGAGCCTGGAGCAGTTGTAGCTCTACCAAGGACGTGCAGGGGAGGGAAACAGGGAGCATTCTAAATGAAGAGTGTAGAATAAATAAAGTGAGCAGAAAATTATCTTTAGAATCTCCCCATCACAATTCCACCGAAAAATTTACTGATTAATGCTAAAAAATAGTAATCACATTTTAAGGAGAATCATGATTCAATTTTAGTCTCAAATATATTTAGCCTCAAATGTATTTTTTAATGGCTTTTGATTTAACATAACATTGTGAATGCTTTGAAACTCTTCCTTCCAGCATAGCAGGTGGAGCTTAATTTCCCTGTCCTTGAACGTGAGTTGTTATGTTATGAGAAGAATATGGAAAGCCACAAATCACAGATGCCCAGCATTGAAGGCTGGCAGGCATGACGTCCATGTGGTGAGGGCTGACCTCATCAGTGATCAGTCACCTGAGTGCCCGTCAGCTTGGTATGGGGACATGAGAAGTCACTTCCCTCCTGTGATAGTCTTTCCTTAAATTCATAAACCTGCTTTGACAAGAGAAACATCAAGCAAACACAAATTAAGGAATATCTTACAAAATACTGACTAGTACTCCTCAAGACTAGAGACAGGGAAGGTCACAAGAAAAAATTAAGAAAGAAAAGAAAAAGAAAACTGAAGGGTGGGAACCTACGTCAGAGTGGCGGAGACTAAGAAGACATAAAACTCAGGACAAGGCACGCGGATCCTGGGATAGAAAAAGTACAGTAATAAAATAACACAAAGTAAAACACACACGCAACACCGCCGCCCAAACACAGGTGAAATCCAATTCTTTTTTTTTTTTTTTTGAGTAATGGACCATGGTTACGTTCAGTGTTGATATTGGAGGAAGCTGAGTGAAAAGCTGGGTAAATGATACACAAAATGGCAAAAACTTTGCAAACCTAATACAAATTTTAATTTTTTGCTAAATAGCAAATTAAAGACAGACAAATGTAGAGATAAAAGGTAAATGTTAGCAGCTGCCTAAGGCCCCTCCCTCAGCAGTATTTTCTTTACTCTGTTTAAGATATTTGAGGTATAACTATTAAGGAAAAACCATAGGACAAAATAAATTCCACAAACGTTCTACACCCTACCTAGAAAAGATTCTTCTAAATCAGGAACATTTGCATTTTGAATGAATTAGGAAGGCTTTTTCTTTTGTTTTTAAAATAAAAGTTTTCATTGTTGTATCTTTTTATTTTTTTTTATTTTTTGAGACAGTCTCACTTTGTTGCCCTCGGTAGAGTGCTGTTCTGTCACAGCTCACAGCAACCTCAAACTCTTGGGCTTAAGCGATTCTCTTGCCTCAGCCTCCTGGTAGCTGCAACTACAGGCACCTGCCACAATGCCTGTCTATCTTTTGGTTGTAGTTGTCATTATTGTTTGAACCCACCAGCTCTGGTGTATGTGGCTGGTGCCCTAGCTGCTGAGCTACAGGTGCTGAGCCCATTCACTGGCATACTAACAGGATTTTGTTAACTTTTGATCCACTAGTCCACATCATAAATGTTAACATTTTCTCTCTCTTCCTCCTACTTGCTCCTTCTGTATATATAATCAATTGTATGTAATATAGTATATAATCTATACATAAAGTGTTCTATATTACTTAACTCCTTTATAATATATAAATGCTTTTCCAGACTGCAAAATATGAATCTAAACCAGTATATTTTAAATCTTAATTTGTAATTAATAAATAATGTGTTTGAAACACTAAATGAGTTAATGGTTTCATACTACATTTCACGTTTAATAATTTTCTTCGTGCCTGGGGAAAAGGGGGGAAGAAGAAGAAAAAAGATTAGAGATTAAAATATGAAAATAGAAAAGGAATAACGTAGTGAAAAATTATTTTGTGGATCTCCTTACTAATTAAAGCTATTATTTGCCTTTTTATTACATGACACTATAAAATACATTAGTGGCTTATAATAATGATGAAAGGCGGTATAAGAAACATGAAAGGATTTTAACTGGGCAGGTATATTATGCGTGAAGAATGTCCTCTAACAGACATATCAAAAGCTACTTCTTCAAAGGCGCCTTGCAAGATGAAATGTGCCTTAAAAGGTTTCAAAGAAATAAGAAGAAACATGATAAAGGAAAAACCTAATGGGGCAAATTAAGAAATTGCTGTTAATATCAGGTGTCACTCCTAGCCCAGAGCTTTTGAAAGCACTATCGCTGTGCGAGGCACAGAGTGAAGGTCATCTTAGAAAGGATGTTCTGAGAACTGCACAATGGGCACAGAGCTTTGAATGTGACTCTCATCTCACATCATGTCCTTTTTGCAAACAAGTCACTTTTGAAATCGACAGCTCATCTTCAGATGACGGCCCACGAAGGCGTTAATCAAGTTAATGAAATTGGAATCTTCTTACAAAACGCTGTAAACGAAGGGTGTGTAAGTTAGAAGCAAGAACTATAAACTGTCGGGAAAAAAAATGTTCTGAGTAGAAGTAAAGAGAAAAAATAGAAGACAGAAACATTATCCTCAAATCCTACGAAAATTAAAAATGAGGGGGATGAGTGTGGCACCAATCACACACATCTCATTGTATTTTAACAGGAAAAAAGGAAAGAGCATGTTATAAACGAGTTTGTTCCCTAAGCAACTATGGCAGTTGTGCTTTCTTCAGTATTATAGAGAAACAGGGTGAGCAAAGTCTGGATTCCACGCTCAGCACCATTTAAACACTATCTTGTGAAAGACCTGTCTGGAGAAATTGGGCAGCTGCTCTATAGAAAGGGCTGAAAAGTCTTCTCCTGCACACGTCTAACTTTATCATTCAATTTTTGCCAGATGTCACTGTTCTTTACATATATGATTTAACAAGTTGAGAAAAGGGCAGCGAATTGAGATCTAATACAATCTCTGAGACACTTTCTCTTTCCCTCACAGGCTATCCCTGTGTAGAAATGTATCTTTTACTTCCTAAATACTCAACTTGGACATTTTCCACATGCCTTTTTATTATTGACTTCTAGGTTTATATTTTCAGGATCTAAGAAGATACGGTATAATTTCTAACCATTAACATTTATTAAGGATTGCTTTATATTCCAGGATGCAAACTCTGTTGATACATGTTTTGGGTACACTTGAGAAAGATGCGCCTTCTTCTGAGTTTGGACGGAATGTTTATAATGCTCAGATCAACTTGGTTGATAATATTTTCCAGGTCATCTATTTCCTTACCTCTTTTCTGCCTGCTTGTTCTATCAGTTACTGAGAAAGGCTTGTAAATGTCTCTAAGTATAACGACGGACTTGTTTCTCCTTTCAGTTCTGCTCATTTTTCCTCATGCATTTTGAAGCTGTGCAGTGTGATGCAGACAGACATGCTTAGACTTCCGATGCCTGTGTAATCACCTCTCTTACATTCAACAATATCCACTACCTCTGCAAAACTTTATTACAAAGTGCAATCTGTCTGAAATTAATATCATTAATATTACTTTATTTTGGTTAGTGGATTCAAATTTTTTATTGATGTATAATAGATGCAGGTAGTTTCAGGGTATGTATGATAATAATGACATGTAAACCGTGAAGGTCAAACCAATTACTTGGGATATCTATCACGTTAAATATTTGTCTTTATTGCTAGAATTATTCAAATTCTTCTCTTCTAGCTATATTTAAATGTGCAATAGATTATTAGAAAACATAGTCACCCTACTGATCTGAGACGAGGTCTCGTTTCTCATGCCACCCTGTATATTTGTACCCATTATAATTTCTCTTTATCTCCCTCCGGTTAGTGATTTCATGGTCTATGTTTCTCCATCCTTTTACCTTAACTTACCAGTGTCTCAGATTTGTCTCTGGATGATTATTTTTTATCTAATGTAAAATTCTTTTCTAACTAGTAGGTTCAGATCATTCACATTTAAACTATTTTTATGTGCATATATTAAATTCTAACATACTGTTAGTAGCTTTATATTTGTTCCAATGGATCTTTGATTCTTTTTTCCCTTTTTCTGGTTTCTTTGATTTTAATTGTTGAATGATTCCATTTTCTCTCCTTTATTAACTTATTACTTGTGTTTTTTCAAATCTTTTTTTTTTTTTTCATGGTCAGTCTAGGGTTTGCCATACATTTTAAAGCAATCCGAGATTATCTTCCTGTAATATCATACCATCTCATGTGCAGTGAGAACTCCCTGACTGTGTATAACCAATCCCCCTGCCACCCTTGTGCAAGCCGTGTTATATACACCCAACATTTGTTTGCTTTTCCTCAGTTATCTTTTAGAAAACTACAGCCATTCTCTTTTTGTCCACTTTCGGATTTCAGTTATTTTTAAGTGTGTCTACATGAATCTCTTCACAGACGTGTGTGGCATTCCAAAGCATCTACCCAGGTAAGCAAAATTTTTCTCCTTTCAGTGGAAAGAGTCCCTTCCCTAACTCTCTTAATACTTGAGAACAAGTGTTTGTTCTAAATCTCAATTAATTTTCTGATGGGCTGTGGAAAAGCTACTCTCTTGCATTTTGTCCTAATTATTTGGTGTTGTGAAGGTGCACCCTGGGCCTTCTGGCTCTTCACATTTGCCTGCTGAAGTCTGTCGATTTAAAATAAAGATAAATGGAAAAATCAGAAAACAATTGAGAGATCATTCTGAGGCATGTCCTTCTCAGGAGGCAGTCTTGATTACAGAGAATTGAATTATTATTGAATAATAATTTCTTTATTACTTCTTATCATCAATGCCAATGCTAAGGACATGCACACATGTGTACACACACATGCACACACATAAACACACCTGAGTGCACACATGGACATGCATATGCACACATACATGTGAACACACAGGGGTGCACACACATGCATTCATGCACACATGAGTGCACACACGTGAACACACGAGTGCACACATGGATGTGCATGTGCACACATGGATGTGCATGTGCACACATGTGTGAACACACAGGGGTGCACACATGAACACATGAGTGCACACACATATGCACACACATGATTGCACACACATGAACACACACAAGTGCACCCACATGTATGCACAAGCACACACACATGAATACACATGAGTGCACACGCACACACACACGTGTGGTTTTCATTTCTATGATGTCTCTCAGCTTACAAGGACATGGATGTGACTTCTGAGGAGGCAGAGGAAGCCCCAATGGTTAATGACAGATTTGGTTTCAGACAAGTTATCAGAAACTTCTAACCATGGTAAGGATAGAGTTATGTTCAAACTGATATAAAATATATATATCAGTTATATAAAGCAAACTAGGTCCATATTTATGAGTAACAAATAAGTTATCCTTGTTCTTCTGTATCAGTGAGGATGTTTTAATAATGTCCCCCACCAGAGATGTAGCCTCACAGTTCACAAAACTGCTGAGGCAGAGTTGGGGACTGGCACACCCACAGAGGATCTATTTGGAACAGAGACTATAGTATCCTTAATTATAGGCTTTATTTCTAGACTTCTTGCCTTTTATTTAAGATCTGAGCATCTCTCATCTAGGTGAAGAAGAAAATAATTTATTTTCATTACTTTTTTAAATTTAAGGATTAAGACATTTGCCAGAAACCATCCCTCGCCCCAGCACACTTCATCATGCTGTTAACTGGGAGTGATCAAGGGTCCCCTTTGCTCATTGTGATGGAAAGCTGGTGTCCAACATTGACAGTTTTTACAGCAGAAGGAGAGCTTGGCCAGTAGGAAAATGTGAGGATTACAGGCTTTTGGTATGCAAGCATTGGCAGTATCAAATATTCTTCTCAAAGCCTCTTGCTTTAAAAGGTGGATAAAATCAGTAACTCATATTCTCAAGACACAATTTCAAGGAAAAGACAAGTGTCTTGGATGACGCGTAAATGAAATATTACCAGGGACATCATCCTAGCACAAACCACCAACAACTACATGATAATATCCTGGCATGTTATTGGGAACAATGATTTTATTATGAATGTATGTAGCTTTCTATGATAGCTACAGGTAGTTCAAACTTGGCATTTGTTATTTCAAGATTTATAACAAAGGAATTATGTTGTATAATCTGTTTGTAACCCATTTAAATTTCATTCAAGGACTTTAACTTTTACTAATCAGGATAGGATAGAAAAGAGAAATCTCACGTTGGACAATATAGGCATTACAAGCCCAGCTTCCCCAGGACATTTTTATTAGGACAGCATTTCAATTAGAAGACCAAAGATAAAATATATGAAAATGTACCAATCCCAGCAACTGGACACTATTATAAACAAAATAATAGAATAATAATTTCTCTGATTATTATATATTATAAAAGATAAACTGAATATTTTAGTTGTTTTTAATAATGAGGAATGTAAATTATGGCAAAATAAATATATTTCTCTAATTCATAAAACCCATTACTGATAAAATTAAAATTAAATCTTCGCTGCTATAAACGCAGAATTCTGTAGTGTTTTATAACCTAACTCTAAAGCTGTACACTTTATCAAATCACTCTCCTATTTAAATAAACGCCAATGACAATTGATTGATATTTTTAACTTCATAGATTTTTAGATAAAATTATTGCAAATACATGTACTAGGGGGGCTGACACAATGATTTTGGGAGTGAAATAAAATGAAAACACTTGTAATATATATAACCAAAAACACTATGTAAGGCGATAGGATGATTGATACTATTACATAGAAACATTTAGAAAAGTTTTACCATAAAATTCTCATTATTTTTTCTTGTTTCTCCATTTCAAAAGGCTAGAAATTATCAACAGACTGGAGGAGAGCTGTGCGGAGTGAGCGTGGCTAACCCACCAGCCCTTGTAGGGTGTGAAGCGTGTCCGGAGCTCCCTGCTGGGCGCTCAGACTGAGAAACACAAAATGCCCTGGGGTCCCACGGACCAACAGGGCAGCCAGACCAGGAGTAACTTCAGTGTGATTTTGTGAATTCTGTGCCGGATTCATCTGCACGCTTTAAGATGGAACTTTTCATGAAGAAAGAGCAATGACCGAAGCCGTCTGGGCTGCGTTTCGTCCTCGCTGAGTCTTGGAGTTGAGCGCAGCTGGGTCACCAGAGGCCCAGCGTCCATCCCGGGTGGACCTGCACACTCAGAAGGGCACCGCCTCCTGTCTGACCATCACCTCCTGGAGCATGATGTCCAGGAGAGGAGAGGGGAGAATACAAGCCTGGAAAAGCAGGTGTGTTCAGTCTCTTAGGGTCGGGTGTGAACGTGTTATTTCTCTAAAACTACAAATTTCCCCCCAGCTATCTGCCAGGTGGTCACACGCAGGAGACTGAACGTCATACACTAGCACGTGCTAGAAGGCAGCCTGGGAGCACCTGCCCTTAAAAATGTACAAAAGTAAATTTCACATGTGTAGAAAATAAATGTCTTTACACAATAACTAAGAAAATGCCGTGAAGGCTATGTTAACCAGCTTGACGAAAATATTTCAAATTGTGTATAACACCAGCACATTGTACCCCACGATCGCATCAATGTACACAGCTATGATTTAATAAAATAAATAAATAAATACATAGAAATTTTTAAAAAATGTAAGGAAGTGTGGGGCCACGATGCACCCCCAGTGACCAGACGCTGAGGATGGAGCCCCTGGCCTATCTCCCAAGGCTCAGCTCTCTGACCCGCTTTTCAGCACTGAATGAGCTTCTGACATACTCAGGAGGGAGCCTTCCGATTGCACCTGTTTACAGGTTGATCAGGCCTTTTGCTCGTAGCTGTCTATCATCTACTTATGGGTAAAATAAGGATCTGATGTAGATGTTTCCTTTGCACTGAACTAGGCGTCCATGGTACAAGGTGAAGTTCTATTATTATCAAAAGGTTAAAAATAACACTAAAATATTTACCTAAAATGAAGACACTGAAAGGGTATTTGAAGAATGTAATTTCTAATGAGTTAGACAATTTGGATTTTGTCTGAATTATTCTATTTGTGTAAGTAGGGCAGGGAGAGAGACAAATTAACATTTAGAGAAAATGGCTACACGGTCAACTGTCCAACCTCTGGTTCCAGGGATGATGATTCAACTGGATACACAGGAACTGTCAAGAACATGAGGTCAAATAACAGTGCTGTCCTTCCAGAACCTGCTGGGCATTGTGGTCAGGTGTGGAGATTGTCAAAAGTACAGACTCCTAACTCAGTCCCCCGAGATCAGGGCGGATAAAACTGTGGAGGTCCAGGAATTTGCTTCTGTAAATCTAGTGCAGAGATGCTATCAACACACTCTGTAGGTGTTTGAGAGTCCCCAGCTGCAGGGGTCTCTTTCAGCTCACATCTGAGCTGGTAAATCAGCTTTACACTTCAGCGTGGTGTTGAACGTAACTTATACACGAAACTCCTTGTTTAGTTCAGATTAGAGAGAAGAGTCCAGGGTGCTCAGAATTTGGAGGTAAGGGGAGAGCAGGAACTTTTTAACTGGAACTCACTGCAACTATATAACTAATTTGTCATACACATTTTTCGAGGCATTAGAGGGAATGGAATACTTTTTCATAAGATTTATAAATCTATAGCAGGATGTAAATTTTTCTGTAACTGGCTCGGCTGAGCCCCAAAGGGTAAGAAATAGATAAAAGATTACAACTCTTCCCTATGTGAAAGCAAGACACACAGTCTTTATGGTTTTACAAATAAACCTTGTCTTTGTTAATGATAATCTATCTCTAGGGTATAAAATCACAGGAGTTGAAATTTGGAAGAGAAAGTTTTCATCAGGAAGAGGAGAGAGGACAGACCTCTGTCACTCACACCCCCTTATCTAATCACTTACCAAATCACTAACACAAAAGTTTATCTCAGGAGATTGGGCAAATGTGAAATATCCATTTTGGAATGACTGATAGAAAAGATTATCAAAAGTAAATAATTATCCAAAATTTTTCCAAAATGAAGTAAAAAATTTTGGAGGTAATTTCCTTTGATATTAAATAGAAGAGAAATTATCCAATAATAGTTAAAGTATTTAGTTTACCTTTACTATTTACTATTGCTTAGTAGTTTCAAACAAAAGTTTCTTCTTCAATTGTGGGTTTTCACACAGTAGTGATGCAAAATAATCTGCAGAGCAGAATAGAGTTCTCCAAAGATGTATGGCCTGTTGAATATGAACCAGTTTTATTTCTAACCCAGCAATTTTACCCTCATATTTCTTGGTTAAATTGCTTGTGAATAACCTAGATTCTTAGATGCTCCTTGAATCAGTCACAGCAACTTAATTTTCCCCTTGTGAGTTAATGGGTTAAATAAGATCTTTGATATATTTTCTGAGTGTATCTTTGATATATTTGTTCTGAGTGTTTCTCTCAAGCCATTAAAACAACATGACCCTGAGGTCAGGAGAGGAATCTTCCTCCGTGACCATTGCACTGCGGATGCCCAGCTGAACCTGCCCTCGCAGAGCAGACACTTGTTGGTTCTTACTGACTGAGTGAAGTTGTTGCTTCTGTGATCAGATCTCGTTTGTCACATTTATTATAAGTTAATAGGAGGTGATGTTCCTTCCAATAAACCTTTTTCTGCTTTATCATTTCCTCCTGATTTATAGCAGTCCATTTTGGAACCAAGTGCATTAACTTTTTCTGTGTGATCACACTGAGTTCCAAAATGGTTTTGTTTTTCTGTCAGGTTTTTGTCTAAATTTGAATATGGTCATTTTTTTTTTTCTTTTCTTTCTTTTTCTTTCTTTCTTTCTTTCTTTCTTTCTTTCTTTCTTTCTTTCTTTCTTTCTTTCTTTTTTTTTTTTTTTAAGATACAGAGTTTTACTTTATCGCCCTCAGTAGAGTGCTGTGGCATCTCACCTCACAGCAACCTCCAACTCCTGTGCTTAGGCGATTCCTTTGCCTCAGCCTCCAGAGTAGCTGGGACTACAGGCGCCCACCACAACACCTGGCTATTTTTTTGTTACCGTTTGGCCGGGGCTGGGTTTGAACCTGCCACCCTTGATATACGGGGCCTGTGCCCTACCCAATGAGCCACAGGCACTGCCAATATGGTCATGTTTAATCTGTGGCTTAGACATGTAGCTGGACCCATGTGTTTACACAGTGCTATGGTGCATTTGCTACTGGAGAGGTGGCAAGAATCAAGGTACAGGCATCTCAACCACCTAATGTGAGACTGGAGAAACTACCTGGTCTCCCCGAACTGACTCCCTGCGGATGCTTCTCTGGCCAATAGCAATGCCCACCTTACCCCTGTGCCTTTTCTGGTTCTTCCTGTGACCACACGACTCTCTGTCTTATTTTTAGAGCTGCCAGTAATATTTTTAGTGGAGTGCTTCTTAAAGTGCAGGACGGCCATCAATTGATAGGTCTCACGTCTGCACCTCTCTACTCACATAACTCAAAAAGTAATTCCTTCATACGTTATGGTTGTGATGCAGATCAGAATATGATTAAGAAAGGATAAATTAGCAAACAGGACAGAATACAAAGATTTAGGCCTGGTCTCTGGTGTGTAAATTTCTGGGTCACTATCTGTTTTGTATCTAGAAGCCATGATAATAATCAAATTATAATTTCTCTACATATAAATCTTATTGCTCCCTAAGTGTTTAATCCTTATTCCTTGAAATTCTCACTTCTTAATATTAAACGTTGTCAAAAATTTAAAACAATTTAAAGAGTTTGTTTCCGTGGCTGGTACACATACTTCTGTTAAGTCAGGCCCACTGATTTAAACAGGAGAGAACATACTAAAGCATTTATATTCACCAGAGAATATCTTCCACTTAACATATAATCAAGCCACAATCTTGAAAACTCTAGATGATGTGAACTAGAATATTTTTTCCCCCATGGAGATGAATTGAATTGCAGCTGTGTATTGTGTGGACTTGTGTTCATCACTGTACACAGGATTCATCACTGTTCCAAATACTTCAATGAGATGGGAGCAAAGTTATCCATTTTAAAAAATCTCTAGCATTTTTAATTCTGTATATTAAAAGTGAACATTACACTTTTTTTCAAAAATAGTTGTGTGTTTTTTTATTTGGACTGTATATCCCAATGGCTTCTAATGGAATTCAAAAAAGGTAGGAAGATATCACTGATTTTTCTCCATAAATATTTTCTTTAGAAATATTCCCTGGAAACTGTATTCAGAATGTTTTTGCCTTAAATCCAAGCTTGGTAAGATCAATTTTGAATATGATTATATGAAGGATCCTTTGGAATATTTATATAGATCAGTCACATTGGCATTGGAAATGTATGTAAATCTAAAACACGGAAACACAAGTTGGATTACAGATAGATTAGCAAATTACCAAGACACATACTCTGTACCTAACAAATCAAAAAGATTAAGTACGGGTGGCGCCTGTAGCTCAAGAAGTAGGGTGCTGACCCCATATGCCAGAGGTGGTGGGTTCAAACCCAGCCCTGGCCAAAAACTGCAAAAAAAAAAAAAAAAGATTAAGTGGCAAATTAAGCAATAGGTTATTAATATAAAAAATATTGCCAAAATCTCATGAAAAATATATGGGAAATTTATTTCAATGATGTATTTTGCAAACAGTCATTAATGAGTTGGTTAAAATAATGGCAACATAAGTATCAGTGTGGTATTGGACCTAGACCAATTTCTGGATATTACTAACCAACTTTGTATAAACCAGTCAATATAGACTAATTACTGAAACACTTTTTATCTTTTTATAGCATTCTCATTCTACAACTTTAATGGAATTTCAGTGGAGTAACTGGGTTATGCTCATTTTTTCTTCAAGAATTTAGTGCAGATAGGTATCTAGGTGGAATTATTTTGTAACCTTTTTAAAATTAAATAATTTTAATACATTCAGTAAGAAATTAATTATAGAGTCTTATAGGTATTTGATGGCAAATCAAACCATCTAACAATCTAACCTCTATCTAACAATTTCTTATTCCATATTTCTCGTAATGATGAATTTAACTTAAATTCACCTCACGCAAAAAATGACCAACTCTACTCCATGCTACTCATGGAGCCCTGAGAGAAATGTTGAGTGACTGTTGCTTTTAAAAGTCAAGGCCTACTACAAACAGATGCTAATCCATAAACACAAATGTACCATTTGTCAGGATTTTAAAGCGATCTTAAAGAATCATTGGAGGAAAAAACACAAATCAATCTTCAAGGTAATAAAAGGTAAGCTAATCCCTGTCTTGGCATTTATTCTGAAGAGTCCAACATTAAGAAACTTGTCATAAGTTTGCATGTTATTTTTTAAAATGTAAAATTCTGGTATTAGAGATATTTCTTGAGTTTTTCTCATCCTATTGGTTTAATTAAGAATGTTAGCTAATAATCTTGTCTCTTACTATGAGTTCTAAAAATCTGTAAATATTGGCAACAGGTCCTGGCCTCTGTCCTCTTCTGTGAGTCCTTATTTCTGAGTGTCCACGTTTTCATTTTTAGCATTTTAATTTTCAAAAGCCACCAAGGGAGCCCTGTGTACAAAGGCATTGTGTACTCCTACAATGTTGACACTATAGTTTGAATTTTGAAAGGAGGTTCTCAGAAACTCAATTTGAAAATTAGATGAAATCAACACTTCCACAATAGTCTTTCATTAACTCAGTGGAAAGCAGAAGGATGCCTCTGGCTGCCAACACACGATCACAATTGCTCATTGGTCTGCAGCTCCAGGAGAGGGCAGATTGAACTTATAACAGGGGTTAGGCTCTTGTAGACATGTATCCCGGGAGGGATAAAGTACAGTCTTTGAAATGATTTTACCATCAGGCCAGAAGAGCAATTAGAAATGTTAATTATGGCAAGAGCAGTGATGGTTGGATAATATGTTCTAGAAATCTTACATGCCTAATTTTGCCTAAGGAAATAAAACAGGGAAAAGATTTTTTTTTTGAATTTATTTAATTCCATTATTTCATCTATAATAGAAAACCTTTCTGTGCTGGTTCTATGTGAAGCATGAATGCCCTCCTCCCTCCTCTCTCAGTGCAAACTACTATAATTAACAACTTCATTGGGTTATAAACCTGTTACTCCAAGTCTAGTCTACAACTATCAAAAGACAGCACACAGCAGGAGAAAACGCTGGTGCGTCAGATGCTACAACCTCCCAGGCTCTCCAGGGAGGGGCTCCTCTTACTTGTTTTGTAGGAACTTCTGGATGAATTTGGAATATCTTTCAGCAGTTCTCAGGAAAACTTTAGTATTGAGACAGCAACTCTAAAAAACAAGGCTTATCTTGTTTACTTGGTTATAAGATTAAAAGGAATGAAGTTTATTTCATGTTTTAAATAATTTAAGTGTTACTAGTTTTATAAATATAAAAGGCCATATATTTTTATGTATTAAATTAGACTCTTTTGGTAATATTTTGCCCTGGTTTTATGACAGCATGAAAGTGTTAGTGTAAAATTCCATGAAGGCTATAATAACCAGTTTGATGAAAATATTTCAAATTGTATATAAAACCAGCACTTTGTACCCCATGACTGCATTAATGTACACAGCTATGATTTAATTAAAAAAGAAAAAGAAAGTGTTAGGGTAAAGTTCTAGTTCATGCCTACTGGGTCTATTGTCTTAGAGAAGATAATCAGAACTCCCTAACTTTATATAATAGGTTTATGGTCTCCAGCTACTTTACTATGATAAATGCTTAAAATTATGAAAAATGTAAATATGCATTCAAATAAAATGGAATTATAAAAATGAATGTCTACATAAAAAGGATTAATTCTTATGGCTTCAGAAATGGTACAATTAATGTGAAATTGGAGTTTTCCTAATAAGATTACCTGCAACAAAAATAACATATTATTTTTGATGATTTTTAAATAAACACTAATTTAATTGTTTGTTAAAGAAACTTTAATTTCTGAGCTACTTTGCTTTGAAACCTTGAGAGATCTGATAGACTATGTTTAGCTAAAACAGAACCAAGAAAAACAAATTTCTGTGATGGAAAGAAAATATATGGTGATTATTATTTTATACATATTCATTATATTATTTACTATGCATCAATTCATACTTTATAAAGCAGAATCAAATGTAATCAGTATGGTATACATATGGTCTTTTTTAGTAAGAATGAAAACTCTGTTATTATAACAGATAATTTTTTTATTTTTCAAGACTTTATTTATTATTCAGTATGTAAAGCAAAATAATAACAAAAACATGCAGTTTATCACATGTAAAAGTAATATTATAACAAATAATGTAAGAACTGCAAAGGAAAAATTGCTAGTGTAATATTTTAAGGTTTTTTTTTTTTTTTTTTTTTTTGCATTTTTGGCCCGGGCGGGGGTCAAACTCGCAACCCCCGGTAAATTGGGCGGGCCCCCACTCCTTGAGCCACAGGTGCCACCCATATTTTAAGGGTTTTTTATAGTGAATGTAAAGTGGTATATAGCCTGTAACTAAACACACTTAATCATGAAAGACTGAATGCTTTCACTCTGAGTCAGAATAAGAGCCACTCCTGTTGCACCGTCCCTGTGTCCTGGCAATATTATCAACTTGAAATCCAAGTGAGAAAAATAAAAACCAAAACAACAACAACAAAAATAAATAAAAACCAAAACAATAATAAGTGACTGAAAGAAAATCCCATTCCCACAGAAATGCTATATAATAAAGCACTTTAAAATACACACCTGTGGAGCCTATTGCCAGGGTACAAGTCGAATCTGTCAAGTGTGGACCCCAAATGCCTTAACACAATAATCAAGGAAATGAGGCGAAAGCTATGTTGATTGGTTTGATGTCAGCACGTCAGATTGTATAAAAATATCAACACATTGCACCCCACATATGCATAAATGTATTCATGATCTATGTGTATATGACTTAATTTAAAAAATAAAAAATACAATAAAATATATACCTGAATTCACAAAAAGGGAAAAGATTTGCCTGGCATCTAAAAATTCAGAGACGATAGGGAACCAGAGTGAATGCGAGGCGGCTCCGGGGACTCGGCTCTGCACTGCGGTGACCGTGACCTCCACCTGCACACTGAGCACGTGAACTGGGTAGGGAAAGTCAAGGCCAGGGGTCTTTAGCGTTTCTCTTTTAATTAAAGATGGGGCTATCCAAGCACGCCTTCCAGAAACGAGGGAAAAAACCAAAGAAGCAAAAATATTTGGCATGGCTTCAATTATTTGGTGTGTAAAAATCCTTCTTATAAGTCTGTGACCTTGGGCCGTTTCCTCATGGACTTACCCTCATGTTAACAGCGCGACATGGAGGGTTTCATACTCCATGTGAAATTAATAATCAACCAGTAAGTATTTGATGACTCAATAATTAAAATACTTTAAGAATGGTAACAGTGCTGCACCTATCAGAAGCAAACATACTGGGTGCCAGGGCTCCCACCACCCTCACAAACAATCCTCTCCTCTGGAAGCAGCAGGCAACCCCACCAAGGGAGTCACGGTTTCAGGGAGGAAATGTGTGACCTTCAAATGAAATTAAACCCTTCTAATAGTCATCTCATTGATCGTTTGTCACGAGAAATAAGTAGCGTGTGTTACTAAAGCTCTGTCAAAACATGAGGACGAGAACAAAGCGTGCAGATACCCTGGTTACTGAGTGATGTTAGAAGAATGCTCAGGAATTCCTGCACCCGCAAGGTCACGGCTGCCGCAGTCCGGGCTGTTGGGGACCAGGCCCGGGGACCGCGGCCTCCTCCCGTCCGGGGACCGCGGGCTCCTCCCGCCCCGGGACCGTGCTGTCCTCCCGCCCGGGGACTGTGCCGTCCTCCCGCCGGGGGACCGCGGGCTCCTCCCACCCAGGGACAGTGCCGTCCTCCCACCCGGGGACTGTGCCGCCCTCCCGCCCGGGGACCGCAGGCTCCTCCCGCCTGGGGACTGTGCCGTCCTCCCGCCCGGGAACCGCGCGCTCCTCCCGCCCGGGAACCGCGCGCTCCTCCCGCCCGGGGACCGTGCCGTCCTCCCGCCCGGGGACCGCGCGCTCCTCCCGCCCGGGGACTCTGAGCTACCCCCGCCCGGGGACCACGCGCTCCTCCCGCCTGGGGACCGTGCCCTCCTTCCGCCCGGGGACCGTGCGCTCCTCCCGCCCGGGGACTCTGCGCTCCCCCCTCCCGGGGACCATGCGCTCCGCTCCTCACGCCAGGGGAATGTGCGCTCCGCCCAGCGCTCAGCGCACCATAGTCATCCTCTGTCACTCGCCATCTGCTCTTGCCATGGCCTGTGCTCTGCATCTGCACGCGTCATAAGCAAACTCTTCAAGACAGAAAGACTGAGGAGTTTGGTTTGCAAAACGAATGCCTGGGATAGGCGTTAGGTTGGGGCCTCCCGCATCGTTGGAGGCTTCAAGTCGGACAGCCACTGCCTCTCTGAACAGCTGCGGGGAGAATGACAGAGCATTCAGCCTCACCAGAAAAAATACTCTGTGCTTTCCAAACATTTCCAGTTAAACATTAAAGTAGCTGCCTTATATAACGTTTAAACGACAATCACAGCAGGTCATTTTGTACCACTGTTCCTGTTAACCACATGGGCTTTAGGTCAGAATGTGCCCCTCCTACTGGGCCCTTGGCTTTGCCCTTTACTTTTCTGAGAACTCTATTTCCTCAATATTTCCATAATTAAACTGTTCTAATAATTCAGAACTCAGCTTCAATGTAATGTCTAAATCGTGAGGCTTTCCCTGTACAAGCACCTAACGTCCTTTCCTACTTAAGAGCTGTGTTTCATTTGCTGCACGTTCCATAAACCACTATTCGACGTAGTTTGCTTTTCTATTTGTTATCCTACTGGAGTACAAGCCCAGGGAAGGGCTGACCACGGCTGCTGCCCCCCCCCCCCCCCAGCTACTGGACCACACCCCGAGTAACCAGAATAGAGCCTGTTAGATGATGCTGATACTCAGCTAACAGGCAGACACCTCCACGAAATCCTCCTCTAGAAATAAAATACATAACACATGCAAAACCACCAAGTATAAAAACTAGCCCTAATAAATGCTCCTGAAATGTAAGCAGTGAAAATATTGTTGAGTTTCCTAAAATAGAATGTCTGCCTACCTGCAGTGTGCCTGCGCTTCGTCTGCTGCTGGGTTTCCCCGGACTGCAGAGCGCGCCCAAAGTCTGGACTCTGTGAGGGCCGGGACATCCCACACACCACAGTGGCAATAATGTTTCAGCCTCAGAAGAACCTGATTCCTGTGATCTGCGAAGCAGTTTTTAAAAAAGCAAAAACAAAACTGGAGCTTCACAAAATAAATAGTAACATTATATTTTTGTGTAGAAAATGAATGAAAAGCTGTTATTTCCTTCAGAATTTTTCATGACACTTGGCTTAAACCATCCCGAAAACCCCACATTGCACATACATATCAAAGACTAAAAATGTACACAATGAAATGGGAAGAGAGGTGAAGAAATGGAGAATAGACAATGAATTTTAAAAGTTCATATTTCTATGTAGAGAGTTTTAGCCTTATGTGAAATATTAAAATGCAAAAATATAAAATATTATTTTATTTATTCCAGTAACTCTGCTAGCCAGAAGAACCAAAATCTGAGCTCCCTTTACCATGCTCTATGATTTCAAGGTAGACTACAATTTATAAAACTAGTTTGCGCAGAGAAAGATGCCTGATAATGTGGTTTTGAAAAGCCAAGAAAATGTCTCATTAGCACAGGGCTGGAGCTGCATTTGAATATCTGTGTTAACAGTTTTGATGGTTACAGCTTCCCTTTACAAGGCAGACATCAAGGAAAAGAACATGAGGAAAGCAATTCATTTGTACATAATTGTAGCAAAAATTCTCCCTAACAGTCTAAAGAAAAAAAAGAGAAAAAATTAATGCAAATAAAAATATGGAAATCAATTTGCAAGTCTGTACAGTTTAATATCCATTGAACCTTTATTGACATGAATTTTATGCCCTGGTAGAAATGAAAGAAGAAGTTTTAAGAGGTGTGGAATTAAATTCAAAATGAAATAGACTTTTTACTATATTTAAATCCATTTTTACGATTTCTCTAATGTCATTATTTTAGAATTTTAGAAAACTAACAGGAAGGGAATGGAATGAGAGTAAGGAAGAGAGAAGTTTATAAAGAGAAAGTGTCTTTTATTGGTGTATATACAGTTTGAAGAAAATTGAGACAAATATTTTGGAAGAATGTCAATCAAGATTACAAATACTAAAATCCATTCTGAGAAGATTATTAAAATATATTAGGTTGTTCACAGATCTTTGGGGGGGAACCCAAAAGTAGAACAACGCCCCATCAGGCCCAGCAACCCCAGTGCACCTGCTCCACGCCAACCTGTCTCTGTGCTTTGCCCAGATGATGTTTAGAGGAGTTTTTTCACATTTTTCCCCTAGAATTCTTATGGTTTCCTGGCTTAGATTTAAGTCCGTTACCCATCTTGAATTGCTTTTCTGAGTCGTGTGAGGTACAGGTCCTATTTTAATCTTCTGCATTTAGCTATCCAGTCTTCCCAGCACCATTTATTGAACGGTGCTTCTTTCCCCTAGGGTACCTCCCTGTCTGCCTTGTGGAAGATCAGTTGGCGACATGTGGTTGGCTTCCCTCTGTGTTCTCTGTCCTGTTCCATTGGCCGATGTTTCTATTTTTGTGCCAGCACCATGCTGTTTTGTTCCTGTAGCCTCGTGATATAGTTTGAAGTCTGGTAAAAAAGGACTCTACAGATTTTTTGTTTTTGTTGCATAAACTTGCATTGGTTAATGGGGGTATTTTCCAGTTCCAAACGAAGCATAGAATTCATTTCTCTAGATCTCCAAAACATGATGTTGGTACTTGGAATTGCATTGAATCTGTAAATGACTTTGGGTGTATAAACTTTTTAACAGTGTTGATTCTGCTGATCCGTGAGTGTGATATGCTTTTACATTTCTTTACATCATCTGAAATTTTCCTTCCCAGTGATCCTGGTTCTCTTTGTAGAGATGTTTCACCTCCTGGGTGTATCATATTCAACAGAGGGCACAGACAGCCTTCAGAGTGGGAGAAAGTGTCTGCATCCTGTACCCCAGAAAAAGCACTAATAACAAGAATCTAGAAAGAACTCAAGCAAATCTCCAAGAATGTATCAAACAGCACCATTAGAAAGTGGGCAAAAGACAGGGAAAAGCTTTTTGACAGAAGACAGACTAACAGCCAAAAAACATATGAAAAAATGCTGAGCATCACTAATCACAGGGGGAAACAAATCAAAACTACTGTGAGACATCACGCAACCCCAGGGAGAATGGCTTTTATCAACAAGTCCCCAGTGTGGCCTGCATGGGGAGAGAAGTGAATGTTCATACACTGCAGGGCAGTAAACTAGTACACCCTCTACGGAAGGCAGCGTGGGGATTCCACAAAGAACTAAAAGTAGATCCACCATTTGACCCAGCAATCCCACTACGGGTGTCTACCCAAAGAAAAAAGCCTTTTTATAAAAAGACACTTGCATTTGAATGTGTATTGCAGCATAATTCACAATTGCAAAGCTGTGGAACCAACCCCAGTGTCCACCAATACATGAGTGGATAAACAAAATGTGGTATATGTACAACATGTGGTAGTATTCAGTTATAAAAAATGAAGAAATACCTTATGCAACAGTTTGGATGGAACTGTAGACCATTCATTCAAGTGAAATATCCCAAGAACAGGAAAACCATTACCACGCGCGCTCATTGTTAAATTGAAACAAACTAATCAACACTCAGGTGAACAGAGGGAGGAAAAACTCAATGGAAATCAAGCAGGTAGGAGGAGTGAGGGGGATGTGTGAAATTCCACCTGATGGTTACAAAGAACGCTGTCCGGGTGCTGGGCACACTTAGAACCCTGACTGGAGCAGTGCAAAAGTGGTCCAGGTAACCAAAACATTTGTACTTCTGTAATGTTCTGAAATTAAAAAACAAACCTAAAGCCTGAACCAATGTTATGGTTTAAATACTTGTAATTCGTTGTATGCCAACTGTATGTCAATAAAGCTGTTTAAAAAAATCACACAGCAAAAATAAAAAAAAAAATAATTGAAAAATAAAAAGGAAGAAAGAATGAGAGGAATGTAATATATAATGCACAATCGACAAAGAAACAGAATAGTAAAAAGTCTCAAAGTAAAAGGAGGATGAATTGAACTGGATTTTTATTACTAAAGTTGCCTTTCATTAAAGCTTTCAATGATTGATGAAATGATTTATTTCATTTGCCTGATTCCAAACTAAAATGTACGTTACCGCAGGGATATAATTTTTACCACTGTATCGAAAATGATTCCTGGCACATATAATAAGTACTTTAAAAAAAATGTATGTATATATATAAAATAAACAAATGAATAAAGTGAATAGAATGACTTTAGGGCAATATTAACCAATTTTTAAAGAAAAATCATTATTTTATGTTTAAAATATGTCATGATCTTAACTGGACTGCATAGCCCAAGATAACAATCAAAATAATGCCAGGAACAAAGTTTTGAGCTTCAAACCTTGAAGATAAGGAGCACTTGAGTTTTAAAGTAACTAAGGAGTGAAACCGGAATGTTTCTGAAACTGGAAATGATAAATGCCGGAGGTGATGGACACCCCAGCTGCCCTGATTTGATTAATTCACACTGCCTGCCTTTGTCAGGACATCCCATGTGCCCTGTAAAAACATACAACTACTATAGACCCATTATAATTGACATTCAAAAATTTAAAAAGAAATTAGATACCAGGTGGTTGATAAAAATAAGAATGTATTTTTAATAAATTAAGAAATAATTAAATCTTCAGATTAAGAGGCAAACTATATAGCAAGAAAAATTGGTGCTGAAAAACATACATTGAGAGATGTAGTAGGCAAGGTTAGTATCAAAAAATCATTGTTGTCCTTACTACCTACATTGGAAAACCTCTTCTTAGGCCAGGCTTGGTGGCTCACACCTGTAATCCCAGCACTGTGAGAGGCCAAGGCAGGTGGATCACCTGAGTTCAGGAGTTCAAGATCAGCCTGAGCAAGAGCGAGACCCCACTTCTAAAAGTACCTAGGCAATGTGGTGGGCGCCTGTAGTCCCAGCTACTTGGGAGGCTGAGGTAGGAATCCTAGCTATTTGGGAGGGTGAGCCCAAGAGCTTGAGGTTACCGTGAGCTGTGATGCCATAGCACTTTACCAAGAGTGACAGAGTTAGACTCTGTCTCAAAAAACAAACTAACAACAACAACAACAACAAAAATCCAAAACAAACAAACAAAAAACCCTCTTCTTGCCCCATTGATGTTTGGCGTGGCCAAGTGACTACTTTGATCAAAGGGATATGGATAGACAGGCAGTGGGCTTGCTCACACTCTGGGCCTAAAAAAGACTTGGAGTGACACAAGCTCCTTGTGAGCATTTGATCATTGCCTGTAGAAGTTCGCGACCCAGTATCCACTGCCCGTTAGTCTGAATCCCGCATTAAGATACTCAGACCACCTGATTCATAGCCTAAAATGGTCTCCATAGGCCAAACCCTGTCATGTCCGCAGGAGCCTTCATGGTTACAGGTGTGTGTCACTGAGTTTGGTATGAGTGGTTCTATACTATTAGTTTGGTAATAGTAGACTACTATTAGATATTGCCTTGTTACTACAACTAAAGGATACAAAGGGACTGACTTCTTATGGCGGAATCATATCCCACTGTGCGTCTCTGCTGCATTTTCTGTATCCACCTGCTGATAGGCAGGGAGGCGGTTCCGTATCTTGTCAATTGTGAATAACATTCCAGTAAACATGGGAGTGCAGGTGCCTCTGTGGCATACCCATTTCATTTTATATATATACACACACACACAGTAGTGGAATTGCTGGATCATACAGTAATTTTGTTTTTAGTTTATTTTTAGCATATTCAGGAACCTCCATGCTGTTTTCTATAATGACTGCATATTCACGAGAATACAGGTACAAAAATTAAATGTCGTATAAGACAGCAGATGAAGTGGCTTCTTTCACATAAATAGCAAATAATATGTGGCAATATGTACTATCTATAAACTTCTGAGGACAATTTTGACTCTAACATTAAATTGTTGTAAACTTGTTAAAATAGCAGTGATAAATAATCATGAAAGATGAAACTATCTAAGAAATGGCATATATGAGAAAGTCATTAAAAAAACACTTGACTGAATTTCAGCCAACAATAAAATGATGTAAAATAAAATATCCAGAAGTATAGCTACTATGGTAAAAATATTTTTAATGATCAATAAAAAAAATTCAGACAGCTCAGGGCCAAATAACAAATGCTGTAGAAGAAGACTATCCAGTTATACCAATGCTATATAAGTCTTGCAAAAATAAAATAATATATTAATAATTATCTACTAAGAGTTAGAAGGGGAAAGAAAAGAGAAATTGGTAGTTTTAAGTAAAATGTGCACTTTAAAATCCTATCACCAAAACCCTATTTTCTGTACTACTATTCATGTTTCTTTTTAGTTTTATTTTACTACTGGAGATGTGGTCTACTTTGGGTGAGTATTTTATGTGCTCCTGCAAGGAACATGCATTCCAGCCTTACTGGAGCAGCGTTCTGCAGATTTCAGCTAGACCCAGTGAGCTCACAGTGGTGCTTGGTTCTTCTGTATTTCTGTTTCCTCTGATAATTGGCCAGTTGCTACCAGAGTGTTAAAACTTCCAAAGGTAATAATTTTTTTTTTTTTTTTTTTTATTAAATCATAGCTGTGTACATTGGTATGATCATGGGGCATCATACATTAGTTTCACAGACCGGTTGACATGTTTATATCACACTGGTTAACACAGCCTTCCTGGCAATTTCACAGTCATTGTGTTGAGACATTTACATTCTACATTTACTAAGTTTCACATATACCATTGTAAGATGCACCACAGGTGTATTCTCACCAATCCCCCTCCTTCCACTCCCCTCCCCTGTCCCTCCCCTCCCTTTCCCCACTCCCCCTATTCCTAGGTTGCAAATGGGTTACAGTATTCATGTGGAAACCCTAAATTAGCTTCATAGTAGGGGTGAATACATTGGATACTTTTTCTTCTTTGCCTTTTCTTTCAGTTAGGTCTGTATTAAAAGGTGTAGGTGGTGGTGACCAGAGACCAGGCCCAGGGGAGAAGTTTGGTCAGTTTTATGGAAAAGGGCAGTAACCCTCTTGGGCAGTGCAAAGATGGCCTGTGTGCCTGGGGCAGGTAGAGACCCCCTTTGCGTAGGGCTGCAGGGGGTGGGCACATTCCACCACTTGCCTGGAAAGCGAGGGTCTCTTGACTGAACTTCTCAGGGGGTGGGCGAGCCAGAGCCTTTGTGTCTTTGTCTTAGGAGACGGGGAGGAAGAAGGAATGGGTTTGTGTGTGGCTGTGTCAGCCCCCCCACGTGTTTCCTTTGTATGTTTTGAAATACGTTAGGTATATACACATTTCAAATTATTATGGATTTTTGGTGAAATTGACTCTTTTATTATGTCATAGCCATCCATCCTTAGTCATTTTCTTTGATCAGAAGTCTACTCTTTTTTTTTTTTTCTTGTCATTTGCTATTCCTTTACTTCTAGCTAAAACATTTTGTGTAGAAATTAAAAGAAAAAAATCTAATTTTCTAGCAATGCATTATCTTAGTTGTCGTTGGTTTTTTTTTTTTTTTTAATCTGAGAATGTATTTCTTTCATGTTCCCTCCTGAGGGATATTTTTAATGGATAAAGATATCTGAGTTGACAGTTCATTTATTTTAGTTCCTTAAACTTGTCATGCTAATTTCTTCAGGTCTTTGTGGTCTTTGAAAAGAAATGTATCTTACATCCGGTTAAACTGTTGCTAACCTGTCCATAGAGTGTAATGTTTCTCTAACTGCTTTAAGGATAAATTATTTTCAGATAAAGATTCCCAGTTTGATTAAGATGCATCTCAGTGTCAATTTATGGGCATATATGCTGCTCTGGGTTCAGTGAGCTTCTTGAATATACATGACTCCAGCCTTTAAAAAAAAAAGTTTCAGATTTTACCATTTACATCTGTCCCACCTTCTAGTGCAGATGGTGTCTCAGAGGAGCGGGAGGACATCACGCTTGTCACACTTTCCTCTGCTGTTCAGACTGGGCGTTTCCCCTGGGTTGATTCCACTGAGTCCAGTGTCATCGCTGTCCTGCTGTTAAACTCAATACAGTGCAGGAGTTTGTGTTTTTTTACTTTTTTAATCATATATATATATATATACATATACATATATATAGTATCAGCTCTAAAATTTTCATCTTTTCATCCTTTATTTTTGTTCATCTCAAGAATTTTGTCTTTATTTGCTGGAATATTTTTTATAAAATGCTGTTTTAAAGTCTTTCAAATAAATGCAATATCTGTTGCCCCAAGTCTGGTTTCTGTTGATAGCATGTGAATTGATATTTTTGTGATTCTCTGTAAGGCAACAAATTATGAATTACTGCTGTTCATTCTGAAAAGCATGAGACTCTGTGTCTTTTTAAAATTTTGTGCAACATGTAGGTATTTTTGTTGTTTTGACACATAATTAACCTAATTGATTGAGACTATGAGTGGTATAGGTTATGGTGCCAGCATAGTTTAAAAAGTTTGTTCAGAGCTGCCCCAAACCGTGTGAACTGGGCTTATGGCAACATTTTATGTCAAGGTTCTGTATCCAGAGTCTGAGGATGCTGCTCACATGAGAGTCACATACACACACTTAGGCAATGCTGCTCACATGAGAGTCACACACGCACACTTAGGCAATGCTGCTCACATCAGAGTCTCACACGCACACTTAGACAGATGCCGCTCACATCAGAGTCACACACGCACACTTAGACGGATGCCGCTCACATCAGAGTCACGCACACACACTTAGGCTGATGCCGCTCACATCATAGTCACGCGCGCACACTTAGACAGATGCCGCTCACATCAGAGTCACGCGCGCACACTTAGATGGATGCCGCTCACATCAGAGTCACGCGCGCACACTTAGGCTGATGCTGATCACATCAGAGTCACACGCGCACACTTAGGCGGATGCCGCTCACATCAGAGTCACACGCACACACTTAGACGGATGCCGCTCACATCAGAGTCACGCACGCACACTTTGGCTGATGCCACTCACATCAGAGTCACGCGCACACACTTAGGCGGATGCCGCTCACATCAGAGTCACACGCGCACACTTAGACGGATGCCGCTCACATCAGAGTCACGCGTGCACACTTAGATGGATGCCGCTCATATCAGAGTCACGCGTGCACACTTAGGCTGATGCCACTCACATCAGAGTCACGCGCGCACACTTAGACGGATGCCGCTCACATCAGAGTCACGCGCGTACACTTAGGCTGATGCCGCTCACATCAGAGTCACGTGCGCACACTTAGGCTGATGCCGCTCACATCAGAGTCACATGCACACACTTAGGCGGATGCCACTCACATCAGAGTCACACATGCACACTTAGACGGATGCCGCTCACATCAGAGTCACGCGCGCACACTTAGGCTGATGCCGCTCACACCAGAGTCACGCCCACACACTTAGGCAGATGCCGCTCACATCAGAGTCATACACGCACACTTAGACGGATGCCGCTCACATCAGAGTCACACGTGCACACTTAGGCGGATGCCGCTCACGTCAGAGTCATGCGCGCACACTTAGGCTGATGCCGATCACATCAGAGTCACACACGCACACTTAGGCTGATGCCAGACACTACCGCGTCACTCTAGCGCACGTCTGTCCATGCCGCTGACCACCGCGTGACTCGCGCACACTTAGGCTGATGCGGCGCCCCTCC
>CAUYPK010127278.1:0-90926 GCA_963574355.1 Loris lydekkerianus
AAAAAAAAAAAGTAGAAGCAGAATTTGTCTTTGGGAACAGAGCTATCTATTGTTTGGGGCAAAATATTTTAAGAGACATTTTGATTATTCTGTAGTAAATTAAAAATCATATTCTGATGTGGATTAGTTCTAAACAATGAAATCCTAAACTTCTCTGCATTAAAATGTAATTATTGACTGAGAAGCATACCTTAAACAAGAGAGACAAAGGGAAATTACTTTCCCTTCTCACCAGGTATCAGACAAGGGGGTAGAAAGCCCTGACTCCAGGTGTCCTTGGTGACAGATCAAGAGCTAAGGAGACAGGGTGGCACCTGTGGCTCAGTGAGTAGGGCACCAGCCCCATATATGGACGGTGGCACATTCGAACCCGGCCACAGCCAAACTGCAACAAAAAATAGCCAGGTGCTGTGGCAGGCGCCTGTCATCCCAGCTACTTGGGAGGCTGAGGCAAGAGAATTGCCTGAGCCCAGGAGTTGGAAGTTGCTGTGAGCTATGATGCTACAGCACTCTACCGAGGGCGATAAAGTGAGACTCTGTCTCTAAAAAAAATTACCGTATATACTCGAGTATAAGCCGAGTTTTTTCAGCACAAAATTTGTGCCAAAAAACCCAGACTCAGCACAAATTTTGTGCCGAAAAAACTCGGCTTATACTCGAGTATATACAGTAATAAGAGCTAAGGAGACAGACTGCCACTGAGGACACAGGGTGTTAAGTGTGAACCCTAAGGACAAGAATTTAGTGGTTAATTTAAAACATTTCCCCATGCCTTCATTATTATTTCTCTTCTGTTATCCCAGTGTATCATTAGAATTTTACAGAATTCTCTTATCATGCTTTGGGAATTATGAGAAATGGATTTATCTATACTTTATGAAGACTATATAAAAAAAAGAGAGAGAAAATTACCACAGATTGAAAACATATTATTTGCAAACCACATGCACAAAAAAATAAATGCTGTGAATCTCAAACAGAGTAAATACAAAGAAAACCACACCTAAGCACATTGTGATAAAACTTCTGAAAACCTGAAACAAAGATAAAATCTTAAAAGCAGCCAAAGAGATACAAGAATAAGACTGACAGCTGACTTCTCATCACAAGCAATGGGGATCCAAAGAAAGTAGAATGTTACATTCAGTGTGCTAAAAGAAAATACTTCCTAAAATTGAATTTGATAGCAGCCAAAATATCCTTCAAACATAAAGAAGAAATAAAGATATTTCTACACGAGCAGAAATTAGAGAATGTATTGGCAGCAGGTCTGTACTACAGGAAATACTAAAAGGGCATTTTTCAGGTAGAAGAGAATGATCCCAGATGGAATCTTGAAGGTGTAAATTAATAGTAGAACTAGATACATAAATTCTAATATATTCATAGAATAGAAAACATACACATACAAGGATGTTCATAGGACCATTGTTCCTAATAGCCAAAATGTTAATATCCAAATATCTATTAACATTCAAACATAGAGTACTATATGGCAATAAAAATTAATAAACTGATAGTCCCATCCAAGATGGAATAATAAAGATTAGATTTACCCTGCTGTCCACACTCCCTCTGGAAGGACACAGCAACAACTTGGACATTAGCCATACATGAATAAACTATACAAGCTAATGGTTTGTACCCTCAGGTTAATCTGAAATTAAAAAAAGATTTACCCCCCTGTATAAAATAATAAACAAAGGAAAAAATATATGCAGTGAAGATTTTCAAGGCTTTGGGAATCAGTCTATGACTATGATTCCTAAGAAGTAGGAAACAAACGTGGTGAGGCCTACAATTGCTTGGCTTCTTTCTTGGAGAGAGTTCCCATGCCCTGGCACCAGCAGAGGAGCCCAGGTGAAGCCTGGGAGCCTCCCAGAGTTGAGGAAATGGAGTTAATGTGTCTGAGGAGGGCACCAGAGAGGAGAAAGCTATGTAGAGATAGAATTCTGGAGACTTTCCTAGGGTCCCCTTCAGTCTTCAGCTGAATTTTGACCTATGTATGCATTTGAGTCCAGACTCTGCTACTTTCTGTCAATTAGTATACCTGTTTTGAGTACCTACTCTGTATAGGGATGGGGAAATCATCCCTATACAGAGTAGGGATGGATCTGTTCCAACATTAAGGTGCTTGCACTCTAACTGGGGAGAGAACTCATGTGCCCCTAAAAGACACACCTTGCCCAGGTAGTCTAAGCTGAGGGCCAGATGAGTGGTTCAGAAGCAAGTGGGGTCAACTGCTCTAATTTGCACCAGACAGATACAGGACATAGTGAAGTGGGAGACACAAGTCAGCTCCTCAGAGCCTGCCTGCAGGGAGAGCCCAGGGTGGGGTCTAAGGTTGGGGATTGATGGACCAGAGACCGCCTGCCATGCCTGGGACAGGGGAGAGAACCCTGGGCCAGGAAATGCTGCTCTCCTTGTTCTCCCTCTGTATCTCTGTGTGATCTTGGAAGTCCCTGCCTCTTTCTGAACCTCAGTTTCCCCATCTGACACTGGAGTTGCTCTTTAAGCTCCATCTGTTCTAAGGGAGGTTCCTGCCTGCTGAGCTTCTGGTCCTCAGTTTCCCATGCCTACAAAGGGGACAATAATCATCCCATCCATGGAGAGACTTCCATTTAAGGGATTGTTCTGATCCTTCAGCCCCAGCCAAGGGGAGACAAGGAAGCCCCAGGAGGCTCTGCAGTTCCTCCCTGGGAGGTACCTTCCCCTCAACATGGCCTCCTAGCCTGAGGACCACCCATCCCATCTGACTTCAGGAGCTGTTACAAGGTGGGATGGACTCATGGCTTTGGAGTCTGAATCCAGGCTCCATCAGGTCCTAGCTGAGTGGCCCTAGGCAGGTCACATGACCTCTATCAGCGGGATTGCTAGCAATGAAATTAATGCTAAGCAGCACCCAGAATAGACTTGGCTTACAGTTTGGCTTAGCCCAGGCTGAGGCTCACTCCCTTCCTTTATCCTGCCCCAGACTAGAGGCTTCATGGTCATGACCTGGCTCAGGACACCTTTGATGCTGCCTCTGTGGCTGCAGGAGACCTGGGAGCACAGTCCTGGTCCACATCAACTCGTCCAACTCTCTGAACTAGAAACTGGGCGAGGCAGTGTGGACAGCCATGGTTCCCAGGAGCGCTACATGAGGCACTGCTCCTTCAAGGTCTGGTATTTCTACCTGACCTGAGCCCTGCAGCTGCTATCGGGCAGGGGGGCTGCTGCAAGGGCCCTGCCCCTGTAATCCCAGGTCTGGGCAGCTTTTACTTTGAGCTTGGGAGGATGAGGGCCTCTGTTCAACAGAGCCAGTTCACCTCCAGCTGCATGGACTAGCGGTTGGTCTTCAGATTTAGGAACACCATATTCTTCTCCCTGCAGACCCTCTCAGTCTTCCCAAGTATTAATTCCCCCCTGAGGTTGCCAACTTTTTCTTTGATGGGGCAGGCATGCAACCTAGGGACCTTTCAGAACACCAAACAGACCTGCTGCCACTTCAGCTTGTGCCTGCTGTCAGGAGAGCAATCCCCAAAGTCTGGGCAAGTGGGCCACCCTCCCTCATCCACTTCTCGTCCATTCACCCACCTGTCATTCATCAGTGCACTGACTCACCCAACCCAGTCACCCCTGGGCTGATCCTACCTTCTTTATTCACTCACGCTTTCATTCTAGAACTCATTCACTCATTCACCTATATTCACTTACTGATTCGGTCATTTGTTCTTCCTCCTTTAACTGTACTCTTCTGCACATTCATTTATTCTTTCACTCACTCAGTAAGCATTTAGCAAGGCTTTCTACAGGCCTGGAACCAGATACTCTCTGAAAGTATCTCCTCTTAGAGACTGATAAGTTCTCAAAACAAAAGCAATTAAGGGATTCAGAGGAGACTGGCTGGGGACAGGTGCGCTGCACAGAACTGAGGCGTATGATTAGCTCAACCCTGTGCACCTGATGTCTGGAGGAACAAAAACTCACAGGCACATGGAGTGAAGCCTCTTGAGTTCAATGCTGAGCTCATTTGTTTCATTTTTAGAGTCTTCTGTTTCCTGACAAATGAATTTAAAGACATGAATTTCATCATTACTGCTTCAGCCATTTCACAAATGTTGGTGCAGAATATAGTGGAAATTTTTTTTTCTGACAGTACTGTTTTAAGTATAGTATTTCATAATTTTCTGTATTGCTTTCTTTTTAACTTAAGAGTAATTTATAACATGCTATTTCATTTCCAGTTACGTGGAAATTTTAATCATTATTTTGTTATTCATGTCTGTTAATATCTACACTACATTGATATCTACATATCTACATAGTAGTTAATATCTACATAGTATTGCACTATGATCAGGAAACTTTGTGTCATTGATTGATCCTTTGGAGGCTTGAGGCTTCTGTGTGGCCTAATAGGTGGTTGCTTTTTCAAATATTTGGTATATGCAGAAAGACCGTTTATTATCTGTTGAGTATAGGAGATGTGTGCAAGCATTCTTTGGGTGTACCATTTTGCATTCCAACCAGCAATGAATACTGTTAAGAACTCTGATGATAACATGATTCATTCTCCCTTTTAGGTGACCTGCATTTTCTCTCTGAAAGTTTTTAGAATTTTCTCTTTGCAGTCTTAAATTTGTGAAATACTGCATATGTTTTTATTAACCCTCCCCATCGCTTATTTCATTTTCTCTCATACTTTTTGATTTTTTGATTTCTTTCTTACTGCTTTTGCCAAGTGTTTGTGCAGCAGATCCTCAGAGTCCACTGTTTTTTTCTTAGTTGAAGCCACCCTGCTCTTCTTATTTATTACTTTCTTTATTTCAACTATTACGGTTTCATACATGATACTCAGAGTTTGGGGGGGGGGTTTGAGACAGAGTCTCACTATGTCACCCTCGGTAGAGTTCCTTGGGGTCACAGCTCACAGCAACCTCAAACTCTTGGGCTTAAGCAATTCTCTTGCCTCAGTCTCCCAAGTAGCTGGGACTACAGGTGCCCACCACACGCCCAACTATTTTTTTTGCAGTTGTCATTGTTGTTAAGCTGGCCCGGGGCAAGTTCGAACCTGCCACCCTCAGTGTATGAGGCTGGCGCCACAGGTGCCACGCTGATACTCAAAGTTTTTAAAAAATAATTTCTTGTTCTTATTTTGTGTTACTAATATCTCCCTTTAGGAAATTTAAAGCATTTATTTTAAATTCAGGGCCCATCTGTTCCAGCAAGTCTGCCTAAGACTTGTGTGCTGTTTTCTTTCTTTTAGTCATCGTATTCTCAGACCTGCAGGCAGATGTCTCCTTTGAGGGTAGCATGAGTCAGATAGGTGATGTGTGCTGGGGACCAGCTGAAGGCAGGCCCTAGTCTGTGCTGGGCTCCTGACTCAGGTAAGGATGGAGGTGATGGCTGTACCACGCAGCGGCAGCTGGACACCGCTTTTAGCTGGTGCCTCCACTGACTGGGACCTCTATAAGAGAAGGAGTGCCCAGATGAGGCATCTCCCTAGACCAGTGGTTCTCAACCTTCCTAATGCTGTGATGTATTTTCATTGTTACAAAGGGGTCACGACCCACAGGTTGAGAACTGCTGCCCTAGACTGTGAGCCACTAGCCCAGGGATGGGGGGAGGAGCCTTGGGTGATGCCCAAGGAAACCATGTCAGCCCCTTCTCTCCACATCAGCTCCTCACCTGAGGAGTCTCGCACAGGGGAGCATACAATGACTATCCCAGCAGCAGGGGTAAGGCAAGTGCTCTCTTCCAGCCCAGCTTTGACTCTTACCTGTCTCCATCCCCACTCAGTTCTGTAGTTTCTCCAGGGATGATTCAGGGGGTGAGAGAGGCAGCTGTCTTTGCCTTCTCACTGCTGACTCATTAGTCTCCAAACCTGATGGCGCTTTGCTTCTTGGACTCACCCTGGTACTCCCTTGGAGGACAATTTGGCTGTGCCACCTGTCAGATTTCATTCCTACACAAGTCTCCTCCTCCCTGCCTCATCTCAAAGGCCTCTAGCAGGGTTCATTACCCCAGTTTAGGGAAGGAAAAACTGGGACAGTGAGGAATCCTCAAGCTCATCCTACCAGGAGAAGAAGAGAGGCTGAGAGCGACTGCAAAGAGCCTGGACAGCAGAGGTGCCTGTGCGTGGGGACAGCTCTTGCTTTGTGTTTCAGGAGAGAGAACCCAGAAGTGTGAATTATGCCACTAAGTGGCCCCCTCTGACATCCTTGATCTTACACCACTGTGCTGTCGCCTTCTCCCTCCTTCCCTTCACCCTTCTCATTCCCTCCAAACCCAGGTGCTGTCCAGAGCCTGGCCTTGGGGGCAATGGCTGCCCTGGTCTGCCCGCTACGCTGGCCAGGGGGGCTCCACTCCTGCACGGAGCTCCTTCGCCTCCCTGGACCAGGCACCCTCCTAACAGTCTGCATCCTCTTTGCATTCCCACCCGTTTGGCTCATTTCCTCTCCTCACACCCAGGACCCCTCCACCATACCTGTCATAAGGAGACTGTGTGCCGGGAGGCTCAGAAATGAGGGTGGGCCAAGGCCTGGGGCACAGCCTGCTGCACCTCCCCTCCTCCCAGCCCACTTTCCTAGTTTACCTGCAGTGCCCTCATCACCTATCCCTTCCTCCCATCCTTAGCCCCCTTCCTGACCTTGGCTCTGACTCAGAATATTTCACGCACAGAGGAGAGCTGGGGGAGGCATCACTTCTGCCCACACCTGATAGCAAGGCTGGCCCTGCCTTCCCAGGGATCCTCCCGCAGAGGGAGCGCACTCAGCAGGCAGACACCCCCAGGGAACATGAGATCTCACTCAGGTAGAACTGATGGACCTCAGTCCTGTTCAGAGAACAGCTACAGGGGCTGGAGGTCCCCAAGAAACACTTCCCTGTTTTCTCTGTGGAGTCGGCACAGGGTATAGGCGGTATAGCACCTATGTGTAGAGGTGTCTGTATGTGAAAGAGAGAACGAGTGTGTATGCATGCGTGTGTTGGTGTGAGAAGGCTGCTGTGTTTGTGAGTGTTGAAAGGGGCACACAGGTTAAGACACCTAATCTGAAAATCTGAGATCCAAAATGCTCCAAAATCCAAAACCTTTTCAGTGTTGACATGATGCCATAAGTAGAAAACTCCACCCCTGGTTAAATATACACAAATTTTGCTTTATGCCCAAAATAATTAAAAATATTATATAAAATTACCTTCAGGCTATGTGTATAAGGTATATTAAAAAAAGTGAATTTTGTGTTTACACTTGGGTCCCATCCCCAAGATAACTCATTATGTATATGCCAATATAGTAGAATCACCACAGTTGACCACCTCCCTACATTGACCACCTCCCTAAGCTGACCTAACTTCCATAGACCGGATGTGTACCACATGTACATATCAGTATAGCAGGCCTACTTCCTCATATTGACCACCTCCCTATGTTAACCAGTTTGTTACAGTCCCTTGAGTGGTTGACTTACAGAGGTTCTACCATAATCCAGGCCAGGTATGGTGGCTTACACCTGTAATCCTAGCTCTTTGGGAGGCCAAGGCAGTAAGATCAATTGAAGCCAGGAGTTCAAGACCAGACTGATCAACATAGTGAGACTCCATCTCTACAAAAAAATAGAAAAACTGACCAAGTGTGGCTGTGCACTCCTGCAGTCCCAGCTACTTGGGAGGCTCTGGCAGGAGGATCACTGTAGCCCAGAAGAATTTGAACTTGCAGCAAGCTATGATGATGCCACTGCATTATAGCCAAGGCAACAGAGCAAGACCCTGTCTTAAGTAAAAGAAAAAGAAAAGAAAAAAAAAAAAAAAAAAAAAAAAATATATAAATATATAGATATATACACACCCACATACAAATATACTCAAGTATAAGCCGAGTTTTTCGGCACAAATTTTGTGCCAAAAAAACTCGGCTTATACTCGAGTATATAATAAATAAATATATATATATATATATATATATATGTTATATACATTCTGAAATCCGAAGAAAACCCAAAACACTTCTGGTCCCAAGAATTTTGGGTAAGGGATACTCAACCTGAATGGGAGTAAGATTAGCCCCCAAAGAGGGAGGTTAGTCACAACACCCCCCCACCCCTACCCTCACATACCATTCTCTGACCTCTGGGAGTTGAGGACAGCAAAGGTTTGGCACCACCTGGTGGCTATAAACTGCACTACAAGCCACCCACCACTTCTCTCTTTTTGCCTGCTGCCCCTCCGCCCGACCTCTGCCCCAAACACACACACAAAGTTGATCCTAGCTCCTTCTCTAGCGTCCCAACCTACTTCTTGCTTACCTCCCTTGTTCCCCACAACAGTCCTGCATAGACTGTAGATGGAGACCCTGCCCTCCTGAGTGTCCTATTTCAGAGAAAGCCCTTGGAGAGGACTCAGACAGGCAGGGCTCACATCCTAACCTCTGTGGATAATTGAGTCTCAGGCAACTTGGTTATAGAATGGAGTCATAGCATCTACTCTGCAGACTCACTGTAAGCAGGGAAGCTACGAGAAGCCAGTGAGCCCAACCAAGCCTTGTGTTCTGTGATGGGGGGGGCGCGGAGGGCCGCAAAAGCCTCCTCCCCATTCTCCCCTGGCATTCCCAGACAGCTGCCTCTCCCTCCTGCCTGTGCAGGGAGTTCACCCCCTGCCAGAGCTCCACCCAGCACTGGGTAGTGTGTGAGGGCGGTGCTGAGCAGCCACCCAGGCCTCTTCCTAGGGCAGCATGGACCCCACCTTCCAGGGCACTTCCCAGGGTGCCTCTCAGTCCTCTCTCTGTATCCCCATGGCATTGGTCACCAAGTCCTGCCAATCCCACATGTCTGGAATTTCTCTCCTCTCCCACCCCGGGCAAGGAATACCACCCCTAGGATGATCTCTGCCCACACTCCCTCATTGAAATCATTTCTCTGCTTTCTAGTAGGATCTTCCTAAAATGCACATCTGAGTCACTCTCCTACTGAAAACCCTTGCCTGAGTCTCTCCACTGCCCACAGACTAGAGCCAAACTCTACAGCCTGAATGCAGTTCAAGGCCCTTCTTGATCTGGGCTTGTCTCCCCCACCCCCACCCCTCCACTTCTCCACCAGCCAGTCCCTCCCTTCTCTGGGCCTTTGTAAGTACAGTTTCTCCTAGCTGGAGAGCCTGTCCCCTTTTGCCTATAGGAGGACACCACCTGCTCATGTTTCCAACCTAACTACTGTTCTCTTCAGGGTCATGACCCTGCCTGGAGCCCCATGGCTGGGTATCCCATCAGCTTGTCATGGCTTGCATCTGAGTTTGGATCTATTTCCCCATTCAAACCGTGAGGCCCTTCAGACCAGGGACAAACATGATGCATGCAGATGCCTGGGCCTTAGCACAGGCATCTGCATGCAGGAGGAAATATTTGTAGGTTGTTCACTCAATTTGGTGACAAAGAGAGATATGTCACAGAATGGGCTTCATGGGACAGTTGGGCTGGGGCCAGATAACAGGTGTGGAGTGGGGAGGAGGAGAGCAAAACCTCTAGGGCTTGTACCCAGGCTGTGTTTGTTTCCCCTCTGCCCAAAGGCTTGTGGAAGAGGAACCTGCACACACAGTCAGGTTGAGGCTCAGAGGCAAAAGAGCCACCATGTCAGCCTACACTGCCTTGCCGTCAGCCAAGTACTATTAGAATAGGTATCTCTTAGTAGTCTTGGTCCAGGACCTACTGACAACCACCCCTAGCTCAGTTCCACCGGCCAAGCCTGGGACCTGGGCTGTGAGAGGAAAGAGATAGACTGTGGGAGCCCAAAGCAGCAGGGCAAGAAAAAGGCCAGGAAAGCCATGACCCTAAGGGACAGCTAAGAAGCCTCGAGACCATTCAGCCCAGAGGAGCAGATCCCAAAGTCTTGACAGGCTGCTGGGCTGGGAGAAGAGGAAGCAGAGGGCTCTGTGGTCCCAAAAGCACAGCTTGTATCCCAGGGGCATTCTAGTGGTCACAGGATGGCCCTGTCCCCTCTTCCTCCCCCAAGAATGGAGACCTCAGTGCCCTAACATACCAACCTTTATCAGGAGAGGGGGAGGGGAAGAAGGGGTATAAGCAAATGAAGGACAGAAGAGGCCAGTCAGAGCCTCCTTGTGGCCCCCACCAGGAGTCTGCCTTTCTGTCTGTGCAGGGCCAGTACTTGGGCAGGAAGGCAGAGGGCTGACTCCACAGATACAATCTAGGGCTGCATCACGTGTGGAGTCTGACTCAGGGATATCCCTTTGCCAGGACCCAGAGAAACTAGGATGTGGGACTTATGGGGTCACCAACAGTCATTGCTGCAGCTAGGGAGAGGTCCAGAGGTCCAGGCCCTGGCCATGTGAGCACTCATGACCAGGGCAGGCCAGCACATGGAAGGTCCAGGAGGAGTTTCAGTTTCCAAGAAGCCTTCCTAATTGCTTTAGTCTCTCCATTTTCTCTTTCTAGTCTTCAATCTCTGCCAGCTGACATGTCCTTTCCCTGTTCCATGGCCAGGCCTCTTCATCTACCATTCACTCCTAAACTGCACCATGTGGCCCAGGGCTGGCTCAGGGAATGCCCCAACAGGTCTTTACCTCAGAAAAGGGGCTAGGCACCAGAGGTGGGGGTTCCAGCAGACAGGCAGTTCCAAAGAGCATTTTCCTCTCCCAATTCTATTTACCCACACACACCCCATGCACAAAGTCTGCAAATAGCCCCATGAGGGAGTATTGGTAGAAAGAAATAGATTTATTCTCATGTACAAAGCGGTCAGCCCACAGGACCATATACAACAGTTGCACAGAGTCCTAGAAAAACGTATCTCTCTAAAGGCAACTCAGAATAGGTAAGGCAGGTGGCCCCCCTCCCCCCACCCCACAACACATACAGAACAAAACAGAGAAGAGAGAAGCCAGCGGCTGGGCTGACCCAAGAGGCCAAGCCCCGGGGCACAGGTGGATATGGCCTTGAAGAGGAGAAAGCCCTGCCAGGGCTAAGGCCAGGTCTCTCTCCAGCTGCCGGAAGAGAGAGTAGCTCGGGCTGAGGGGATACACTCAGGGGGTCACTGAGGGACTTAGGGTTGGGCTGTCTGTGCCTTAGAGTGACAGACACATTCCAAAGCCTCTGTGGGACCCCACAGAACTATGAAGCCATTTTAGATACTGATCTATAATGGATCTTACAAAACGGATTGTCTTACCCTCATGTTTTTCCAAGACAGAGGGAGGGACTTGCCCAGGATCACACAGGCAGGGAGAGGCATGGCTGACGCGTGCCTGGGCCTGTCTCCTAGTGCAGGGACCCTTCCTGCCCATCACTGTCATCCTGCTTTCTTCCTGAGGTCCCTCTCCCCAGAGTGCTGAGCTGCCTCTCTGGCAGCTTCCTCCTGGGGTTCACATAACCCCCAGGCCCCACCCCACCATCAGTGTAGTGGTGGTCCTCGGGGGCACCTGTGCTGCACGGCTATTTCTAGTCCTCCAGCAAAACTGTTTGCAAGGATGTTTACAAGGCCTCACCCTCTGTTCACTCAGGTGTCCCACCTTCCCCTCCCATGAGGATCCTAGAGACCCCAAGGGGTGGAGGTCCTCCAGCGGAAAAGGGCACAGACCTGGTGTGGCAGAATGAAGCACGGGAGAAACCATCAAGCTGCTCAGAGAAAGAATGGCTTGGGGAGGTGCGATCAGAGGCAGAGAGCGGGGCCCACTGCTCATTTGGTCACCCCGTACTCTCAAAGGAGAAATCACAAAGTCTCAGTGAGGCTGGAAGTCTTGCTTCCATTATACAGACAAGAAAGCTGAGGGCCAGGAAGGTCAGCACTTGCCCAGCATCACATGGGAAGTCCTGGTCTAGAGTCCAGTGACTCTGGTTCCCAGTGGGTCTGGCCAGACCAATGGAGGGCAGTGGGAGGAGGCCTGGGCAGGGAAGGGTCCTGGGAGGGGATCACTCAGCATCCAGACTGCAGCAGCCATTGATGGGGGCCCGAGTGCCATCCAAATCAGGCACCTCATACTCCTCATCCAGGAAGTCCAGCGAGTTGTTGCTTGGGAGGCCGCGGATGGTGAACTTGTGGGACACTTTGGTCCAGTGCTCACGGTTAGAGGCCACACGCTCATACAGCTCTGCCGCTTTGGGGAACAGGTCCTGCAACAGCCTGCAGGTGCATGAAGTCAGAGTTAGAGGTCAAAAATCAGACTGTGGGCAGCAAGGAAGATTAGGGGTATACCAGAGGTAGAACTTTCACAAGAGTCTAAAGCATAGGACTGGACCCACAAGGAAAGCATGATGGTCTCTTCACATTGAGGCCCAAGGATGAAGTGCATGGCCCACTTAGGGGCAAAGCAGGGGACAGCTATGCCCAGAGACAGATGGGTGGATCAGTGGGAGCTGGGCCAAGCCAAACTCAGCTCCTGCATTTACTGTGATGTCCACACCTGGCCCCACCCTCTCTGAGCAGGGTACCCAGCCACCCTTGTGGGTTTGCTCACTTATAGATGGGCATTGCGATGTGCTCCATGAAGCTTATCTGCAGCTCGGGGATGTAGGCCTTCTCACGGTCCATCATCTCCATTGGCCTGTTGCCCATGGCCTTCTCCTAAAGGCATCACATCATCAGGCCTGCTCCTTCCATCCCTCCATCAGGTACTAGGGTCAGACTAACCCAGCCCTCCCTACCCTAGGCCAGCCTTCCCAACCTTCCCTCAACATGGACATCCTGAAATCACTCCACACATACCAAATCTCCCTGAGAGAAGAATTCTTTGTAGATCAGCTCCTAAAAGGCAAAAAATTCTCATCACATCCTATGCATGGGATCCATCCACCCAAGCTCCTCTGATAGCCCCTTCCCAGGAGAGCACAGAGAGCAATGCCCAGTGATGATTCAGTCGCACGTCAGAACCTGTTTTCACCAGCCTCAGCCCAGCAATGAGATAGCCCCAGATGGGGAGGAGTAGCTGGGTTCTGGTCCATTGACTTGCTACGTGACCCTTGGTAACTCTGTGTCCCTCTCTGAGTCCCCCCATCTGTCACCTTGAGATGTCTAGGTTTCTGTCTCTCCCAAATACAGCCAGGCTGAGCTCAACACAGAGAAGGGAGGCTACACAGAGCCAAGCAGGTGTGTAGCCTAGCCTGTGCCTCCCCAGGGAGGGCCAGCACTTACTGCGATCTTCCTTGTGGTCTTCCAGCCCTTGGTCTGGTCAGAGAGGTCACAGGATGTCATCAGGAGGCAGAGAAGGAGTCTGTGGTGCTGCTTGTTGGTTCGGTCATAGCCCCCTGTTGGGGGGAGGATGGCATCCAAGAGAGGGGCCCAGACTCCTTGCCCCTTCTGAGGACAAGGTTCCCAAGGCCCACCCCAGAGTGGCCCAGGGAATTGGGCAGTCTAGATGGGTGCCAAGGGGCCTCTCTGGTTGGACTGTGCAGCCAGGGCAGAGGGGCTATCACTTGGAGGAGGAGCAGGTTTATCGTAAGAGGCAGAGAGCTGATTCCCTGGGGACCCTCCCCTGGCAAATGTTTCCCAGGTTGCCCCTTCCCAGCCCTGAGGCGCAAGGCTAACAGCAGGCACCTTCAGCCATCTTCTGGAGGTCCTTGAAGATACGGAGATGGTGGGCCAGGTCTGTGGCCAAAATGATGTCCCGCATCAGGTCCAGCATACGCTGATAGTCCTGAGCCAGGATAAGTGGACAGGTGTCATGGCCTCCTGCTGGACACCCCACCCATTCAACCTTCCTTCAGGACCCTCTACCCCTTGGCTTCTTCTATCTCTAGCCAGCTCCCAGCTCCCACTCCCCCCTCTCCAGCCACAGCCCCATCACCTTCCTGGAGAAGTGGTCGAAGATGTTGCAACCGTGGGTGTTGAGGATGGCGATGGCCTGAGCAAAGTGGTGCCTCTGGGGGGAGAGTGATAGGTGCCCAGCTGGGGCAGAGGGGCTCCCCTCACCTCTGACCCCAAGAGAGGGAGCAGAGCCTGAACAGGTACCAGCCCCCACGGCCAGCAGAGCAGGCAAAGAGAGGGAGTCAAGGACCCCACTGCCCTTTCTGAGTTTAGTGTGACTGTGTGTGAGCCAGGGCAAGTCCCTAGCTGGCTCTGAGCCTCAGAGTCCTCAGTTGTCACATAACATGGAGAGACCCAACAAGATCTGAGAGCCTCATAAGCTGGAAAAATTTTGAAATGGTCCCTTGGAGTCCTAGACACTAATTCATGCAAAAAACATTTGTTTGCTGACAAGGAGAGTCAGAGATGAGGCAAGGGCAAGCCCCTGTCTCCTGACGCTGAAGGGCTGTCACTCGGAGGAGGAGCAGGCTTATTCCCGCAGCAGAGGGCAGAACCAGGGCTGCCACCAGGCTTCCCGGGGAAGAGAGAGAGAGAAAGCACCTCATCTCTAAGGGTGTGCAAGCAGGGACAGCCTCTGTTGTGAGAGGCAACATGGACAAGGTGACCTTGGAAATTTGGCTCCCACTTTGTGCCAAGCCCTGTGCCAAGTGCAGGGAACTCAGAGACATCTCAGACTTTGTCCTTGCCCGTAAGTGGAGGTGGGCAGACCCAAGCCAAACAATCTAAGGCACAGGTGAGTGTGATGAGCATGGAGCCCATCCCAAGCTTGGGGGAGGGGCTGCACGAGGTGTTCCCAGACAGCCAAAGGGAAATGTGCTGAATAAAAGTCCCCACCTGCACCTCCTTAAGCCCACCCAGGGCAATGAGCCGGACATGCCCTTGAAGTAGCTGCAGCTCTCACAGCCTGTCTGGAAAGCATGGTTTACAAATAGGAGGAGCTAGGTCATAACTGTGTCAGTAGCCTTAAGGAGAGGAGGAGGACAGGGGTGAGAGCAAAGCGGCAGTACCTCCATGACAGAGCCCTCGGAGCTGTAGAGTGCAGCCAGCACAGATTTCTGGAAAAGCCCAGGAAAAACTCAGTCACTCCTCACATGTGGATCCAAGTGCTATTGCGTTAGACCAGTGGTCCTCAACCTTCCTAATGCCGCAATGTATTTTCATTGTTAAAAGGGGATCATGACCCACAAGTTGAGAACCGCTGTGGTTAGACTAAGCATTGTCCTGCTCCTTCCTGCCCTTCTCCCCTCCCTAGGTACTGGGGCAACCAGGGAGAGCCTCCTCCTGGCTCCAAACCTGGCTCCTGGTCTCACCAGCTCCCTCCTTCCTCAGGCTGGGAGGGGGTGAGATTGCCAGACACCCAAAGAGGGAGGGTCTCCACTGTGAAGAGGGTAGGGTCTCACCGAGGCCACCTGGAAGGAGTTGTTTGTGCCTCTGTGGTCCAAGTCGTGACACATACAAGAAATAAACAAGGCAAAGATCTCGATGTCCCTGGTGGGGAGGCAGAAAGGAGAAAGAGGTCAGGCTACAGCTCTCTTCCAGGCCTCTTAGAGAAAGGACAGCTGGATGAGATGCCCCGGAGCTATTTGGACAGGTGGGGACACCTGGGTCCCCTTCCTAAAAAAATAGGTCTGGTTTGGAGTTTGGCAGACCTAGGTTTAAATCAGGCCCCTTATTCACTGGCTGTGTGGCTATGGATAAGTCCCTTCTGGAAAGTGGGCCTGTTAAGAGGAGCTGATAAAGTGGTACATGTAAATGCCTGCCACACAGAGGGTACTTCCTTGTCTCCAGACAGGGGACCCCAGCAGCTACCAGATGCAGGAGGATGCAGCCACTCACTCGAGGTAGTTGGTGAGTTCCAGGTTCTTGTAGAGCAGGTAGCAGAAGTGGGAGACAGAAAAGGCGTGCATCCAGTTGTGGTACGGGGGGTCCCGGTAGCCCTTCTTTACCATCAAACAGAACCTGGGGGAGGGGAAAGGGCAGCAGAGGGACCTCAGCCTCTCCTCCTCCAGAAAACCCTTCAGGCTCTGCCTAGCCCCAAGTCTTGCCATTATTGACAGTCCCAATGTCTGGGAATTGCTTCTCTTCATGGATCCTCCCCATCCCCTAAGACTGAGCCTCCCCTAGTTGACTTCAAAAAGAACCCTCCTCGGAAAACTGAGGACAGTGGGTGTGAAAGTGGAGGACAGAGGGAGGCAAGACTGGAGCTGTCTGCATGTGGACACACCGGGCCAGTGTTGGACAGTCAATTTTGTAGTTATTGATGAAATTCATGTCTTGCAGCATACTCAGGATGGCCTGGAGAGGGGGGAAAACGGATAAGAGGGTGGTCAGTATCAAGATGGGGCTTCTGCCTTGACCCTTCTTCAAGTCCCATACTCAAATTTGTGGACTCTTAGAACCTTAAATCTAAACTAGAAAACCATAAAATAGCCAAACCAAACATTCTCGGAGCTGTGAACTTTTAGACATCCAAGCGATCTAAGAATGAAGAGTCAAGAACTCTTGGAATCAAGTTCACACAAATCTTAGAAAAATAGGGAGGGAGTACAAGTCCTGAGGTCACATCCCCTGGGCACTGTTGGTTCAGGAGCAGCCTTTGGGATCATCCAGTCCAGCCCCTGGGCAGGCGCTATGGCCCTAATCCATCTGTGAGGGAGCCTCCACAGCTTTTCTTGAAGACTCTGTCTTACCAGGAAGTTCTTATGCACATTTAACTCAAATCTCTGGCTGCATACCCTCTGCCTCCCCAGTCAAGTGGAGGAGGGCTAGCTCACCATGGATGTGTCATCCTCAGGCAGAGAGCGCGGGGTATAGGTGAAATTGGCAAAGTTGGAGTCAATGGCAGCTACTGGCTGGATCCCATCATGGAGAAGTTTAGTATATTCATCATCAGAGACCTAGAGTGGACCAGCCAGGTCATTAGAAGACAGCCTCTACCCCTTCCAGAGTCCTCACCCTCAGATTCCCACAGCAAGTGAAGAGTCCCTCACCCAGAATGCACCACAGTTGGGCCATCAATCCATGGATTGTCACTGGACAGGAGATACTTACCTCCCTCATAGCCCTGCAGCCCACCTACTGCACCTCCCTGCCTGTGACCACCCTTTATCTGTAACAGCTTGTCCTCAGCAAAGATGTCACCATTTATGACCCTCCAAGCCATGGCAGCCTTTCATAAATCCTAACTCTAGTATTTCTCCTTTTAGGGAGAACTTCCCTTCCTGCTATAGTTTTGACCATATTCACAAAGTCTAGTTTGGACACAGGTGACAGGAAATATCCACATTGTGATTACCCTATACTCTCAACTAAGGTCTGGGCCAGTTTTTCTGACATGGAATCTGGGAATGGAGTGGAATAGCACCAGTGAGGATTTCCCAGGACTATATGACCACTGTACATGGGTGAGCTGTGGAAAGGTCCCAGGTGGGCTTCCTAGCCTTCAAGAATTCCCAAGGTGGGGATTATTGGAAATAGCTGGACATGAGAAATATCTGGCTGAACCAAGTTATTTCCTGGGCTGGTCCTACTGGCTCCTTCCAGCCTTGGGGCTGAACTCAAAACAGCTCTGGGAGTAGGGGCAGGGAGGCTGGCCCTAAGGCGAGCAGGAGGCCTTGTGTCTCTCTGCATCTGTCTTCTCATCTTCAGTAAACAGTAGTCAGGAAGGCCTGCCTAAGCCTGGACCCCCTGGGGATGCTAGGAGGAGGACAGTCACTCCTTGCAGGCCTCACTCACCTTCATGTGGTACATCATCATCTCATTGGCCAGATGACTGCGATACTGGGCTTCATTCACTTTTTTGTACAAGAGAGACTAGGACAGGGAAAAGTGAGGCTTGAGAAAAATGGCTGTGAACTCTTAGAAACGTCCAGGACTAGGACAAAGAGGTCTGGCAGAACCCCCTTCCTGTCCCATTCTGCCCCAAACCTGAGCATTTCTGCCCCAGCCCAGAGTATAGACCCCACTCCCACCTTTAACCTCATGCTCCTCCTCCCCAGATCCTCTCAGCATTTGATGTGGCACTTTGCACCCTTCCTAAGCCTGACCCAGTGACAGAGCCCAGAGGCCAAGGCAGGGAAAGAGAAACAGGAAAGGGTATAATGCCTGAGATCTGGGGGATTTCCAGGCCAAAGCCACCAGCAGGCTTGGAAAATGGGACCCAACATTTCCCAAAATGAAGCTCAGCAGGGACTTGGGTTGAGGTTGCTTCCAGAGAAGGGGGGAGGTTTATGACAACCAGGGTTTCTCTTGTCCCTGGTAAGCTGAGTGGACGGAGTGAAAAATAGTATTCCCAATTTTCACATGGGAAACTGAGCCTAGAGGTGGCCAGCGAGTACTGAAAGCTGCACAGCATCCCAGCAGCAGGGCTCTGACCAGGGAATCAACCAGCCTGGACAGAGCCAGGAGAGTGAGCCAGAGGGGGAGGCGAACGGCGAACCCCCCTCCCCATCCCTGCCTCTCTCCCCATCCCTGCCCTTACATGGGCAATGCTGATGCCGCAGTAGATAGAGAAGGCGGTGGCCAGGTCCTCATCGAACTTGCTGAACCACGGTCCATTGATCTTGTTCACCAGCTCGGCCACACCAATTACCTCTGAGGAAGGGACAGAGGCTAGGAAAGACTGGTTGAGGGGTACGGCCGTAACCTGCCCTCGCAGAGTGCCCACAGGTGACCGCCCAGGCATGGACCCCGCGCCGCTCTGCTTTACGACGCTACACCTTGGCGGTGGGGAAGAACTGCCCACACTCCGCTCGGCCTCGCCCCACCCCGCTCCGGCCCCGCCCAGTCCCCGCCCCTCCGCCAGGGCCGCCAGGAGCTTGCACCCTGGTTCTCGTTCTTGATGGGGAAGCAGAGAATGTTGCGCGTGCGGAAGCCGGTGCTGTCGTCCACACCGCGGTAGAAAAGAGGGTGGGCATATGCGTCTGGGATGTTCAGGATCTGGCCGGTGGTCGCCACGTGGCCTGCGATGCCCTGGTCGGCGGGTATGCGGATCTCATAGCTCTGCCGCGGTAGAAATGGAGTAGAGAGGAAGAAGTCAGTGGCCCGGCTACACAGGGGACCAGCAAACGTAGGGCTTGCTCCCATCGGACTCCAACTCAGGGCCACATACTCCCTCACCTCATCGTCCACCACGCCCCCATCGAACACCTTGGCCACCAGTTCGTTCTGATCCAGCAGGAACACGGAGCAACTGCGGAGGGGTAAGGGGAGGGCTGGTCTGCAGAGTCTGGACAACCCTGTCCCACCATTGCCACCTCTCATGAGGCAAAGGCAGGATCTCTGAGGCCTGGAAGGAGTGCTTGGAGGTGAGACACTCTACTCAGACTGGCTGATTGCAGGGTAATGACCTATTCAAATAATTTTTTTGAGCATCTACTGTGTGCCAGCCACTGTTAGGAACTGAGAACATATAGCAGGCAAGGGTTTTCCTGCCCCTGCTGTCATTAGAGCTCACAGTTCAGTGAAGCAGGCAGCCATGAAATAAAAAATCACTCAAAAGGTGATGTGGTCTCACAAGAAGGCAGCAAGGGGAAAAGGGAGGAAAATGAAGTGATAAGCCCTGAGGCCTAGAGCCTCCCTCTGGAGTGAATCCCCTAGCTAGATTCACTCACATCTCCGCATTGCTGAGGTTTCTGGCCTCTGTGATAATCTCCTGGAGCAGGACAGAGACATCATCTGGGGGAGAGAGAAGCATGGGGCAGTGATGAGACCAGGCTAGAGCTCCAAGGCCCAGCCTTCCCACCTCTCCTCGCCAAATGTCAGCCCCCAAACCCGCCCTCCTGCCAGCCACAGAGAACAGTGGGCTCACCAAGGTGCGTGAAGAGGTTCTTTGCCACTTGCAGAAGAGCCTGGAATGGAGGAAGAGAGGATCACAAGAGGTTTGGGTTGCAGGGCTTACCCTATCAGCCCCAAGGTCTTCTCATTCCTCCCCTGGAGCTCTCCCAGACAGGCTGGAAACTGTCCATATCCAATTATACCATTTAGCTACCGAGTGCAGTAGTGGGGGTAAGGGTGGAATGCCCGCAGTGCAGGTGGGCAGGAGTCTGCAGAGTCCAGAGCTTTGGCATTCTCCTAGGCTCTTGCCGCCCAGATGTTGCTGTGGTACCCCTTTTGAACACTAGAGGGCGACCACATACAGTGCCTGGGGCCAGTGGTATGGGTTCTGGGGAACTCCTTGACCTCCCTTTCTGAGGCCTCCAGGTCACTAGGCTACCTAGCTGCCTCGAGTGGATTTGCCATCAGTTCAGAAAGACCTGGGCATTTCTCTTATGATGGCTCTCTGGGGCTGAGAGCTTGGTGAGTTGATCCCCAAGGAAGGCTGAAGGCAGGTCACTCACCTGGCATTCACACTTGAGCTTCTGCTCCTTCTGAAAGGCCAGGGTGCTGGTGAGCACTGTGCTTGTGTAGTGAAAGCAGTGCTGGATCACATGCTCATCCTGCTCTGTGAACCTGGACAAGGGGGGGGGGGGTGTCACCCAAGAGGGAAGGGAAGCCAGGCTTCTTTCCCCATTCTCCTACATTCCATTCCCCCAGAATATCAGTGAGCTATCCACTAAGTGTAACTCTCCTCCCAGGGCAGGCTGTATTGTATAGGCACTTGGGACCAGAACAGCCATAACCCTAGACTGGGGGCTCCCTGAGGGGAGGCTCTGATCCTCCTCAAACCAAAATGTGTTTTCTTCCTTGGTCTATTGCTTCTTCTTCTTCTTTTTTTTTTTTTTTTGAGACAGAGCCTCAAGCTGTCGCCCTGCGTAGGGTGCTGTGGCATCACAGCTCACAGCAACCTCCAACTTCTGGGCTTAAGCAATTCTCTTGCCTCAACCTCCCAAGTAGCTGGGACTACAGGCACCTGCCACAACACCCAGCTATTTTTTGGTTGTAGTTGTCATTGTTGTTTAGCAGGCCTGGGCTGGATTCGAACCCGCCAGCTCTGGTGTATGTGGCTGGCACCTTACCCACTTGAGCTACAGGCGCCAAGCCAGGTTTATTGCTTCTTGAAACCAAAGCCATAGCTCCCTGCTCTATTTGGAATTTACCAAAGGAGATCAAAGCTGAGTCTCCTCCCCCAGATTAGAGACTTGCCCAGGCTAGAGCTGGTGCTTTCCTGCTCTCCCTGAGGGCCCTTCCAGCCTTGGGGAGGGGCAGTGGCACTACCCTGTCTTGTCCAGCTACAGTCAGGGCTGGCCCTACTCATGGAGCTAGCTCTTGCCCGACAAGATCAACCCTCAGTCCTGTTGATAATTCAATGTGGCCACCAAATGACTCATCATCAGGGAAAGGCATGGGGCAGAGTGGACCAATGGGGGGGCATCATAGGGTGGGAGCCTGCCTCAGCCCCCATCTCTTTGCCCCCAGATGTCCCTGCCTAGGGCCCTTCCCTCTTTTTGGCTGGCCTCAGTGCTCCCCACTGCCGGAGGATCCCCCATTATGCCAGCTATCACATGATTCAGGTCTAGATCCCAAAGCCCACCACCCTGGCTCTGTCTGCACACTTTCCTTCCCATGGCATTTGAGGCCCCTCATTCTGGGCCCACCCTCCTCTCACCCCTCATCCATGGGCATTTCTCAGCTTGAGCCATACTACGATCATCATTCCGAGAAAGCTTCAGGCTCTTTCACACCTTCATGCTTTTTTCTACCCTGTTCCCTCAACCTAGAATCTATTCTAGGATAGGAAAAAAGGATCCCTCTATGCCCTGAAAATAAGCTTCAAGTCTTAAGGCAGTATCACCCACGGCCAATGTGGAGCCTGGCTCCGGTATGTGTTTGCTAATGTCATACCTGTACACCAACCCTGTCCTTGCCACCAACCCCATCCTAATCCAAGCAGAAGGGATTCTGGAGCCCCCGTGCTCTGCTACTTAGCTGTGTTCCAGGAAGTTTCTCCACAATCACCACACTGAGCTGAACTCCACTCTGGCTCATGCAGTCATTCAACGCTCCCTCCCTAAAATATGTGGGACCCAGAGATGGTCCTGCCTCTGCCCTGAGGCTCAGGGCTATTACCAAAAACCCATCTTGCCTTCCTTTTAATATCACCTCTCCTTCATGTTGGGGTCCATACTAGAACCCAGTCCCACAGCCAGTAGCCAGAGGTCATGGCCGCAGCTAGACCCCTCCTCCCACTCACTCCGCTTCCCAAAGGCCTTCCCCCAGGCCATCTGGCCAGCACTTAGATGGACACATTAGGTGCTCCATGTGTTCTCGCTGAACAATATAAATGCTCCCACCACCAGGATGCCTACCAGTTCCAAATGTCACAGCTGATTCTGCTTCTTCCCTATCTTCATTTCCCCAGGCCCACCCAACTGTCTACAGAGCTCTTCAAAGGCAGGTCCTGATGCTCAGATCCAGGACTCCCAGGTCTCTGCCCTACCCCAGCAAGCCTCAGCCCAGGACTCCAACACCTCTCCTGTCTCCACTTCCTTCAGGAGCTCCAGGCTGCTCATTCACACTCCAGGGGCAGCATCCTGTCAGAATCTCTTTGCATCAGGACTCAACCCCTCATCTGCCTACTTCTCTCTACTTGTGTGACTCAGCACAAAATGCTAGATCTGTCAGCCCAAGTGTGAACCCTCACCCTGGACAGACATAGCTAATCTGGCACAATGCTGTTTCTCACAGAATTAAGATCTATTCATAACACAATGATTCAGGCAGCTACTACCAATTAACAAGTTGGGATAGCACATGAAATTTATCCATAATACCATTCCTGGATCCCAAATTTGACCTCAGTTATGGAGATATGCTTGTTGACTAAGCCTCCAAGTCTGTTTACCTAGACACTGTGCCCTGTACAGTGTTACTCTGTCAGAGGCTCAAATGACCAACAGCTTCCCCTAGACCCCAAGCCTATTCCCTGTAGCCACTGTCCACTGTATCGATCATAATCTGTGCTCCAAGAAGGTCCACCCATCCCAGAGTACATTGACACCTCAGGTAGTTTCTAGCAATAATGCAGAAATAGGGGATGGCAAGTGGGGAGAAGGCCAGCACCCTAATAGCAGATAGTCCAAGCTGTAGGAAGTAGAAGGGAGAGAAGGGGAACCAGCTTGGACTTCAGCATGACTCTAAATAAGCCAAATGAAGAATCTGCAATGACCTGTGTGCCTCAGGCCGCAGCAGCTGTCTGGAAGCCTCCATAACCCCACAGTCTCTTGCACTAACAAAATGTTCTTATCACCAGTGCTGGGACAGTAGCCCCCTGCCTAGTACCCTTCCCCACTGTGTTACCCTAGTGGCACCTTGCCCAGCCTCTCAGCTAAGTCTCCCGACCCCCATCACCCTGCCCAGACTCACAATTCTCCTCCAAGTTTATTGAAGGTGCAGGCCAAGGCCACCACCTGGTCAGTGGCCCGGCTGATGACAGGGACACAGAGCATGGCCTGCAGCTCACAGCCCAGCATGCTTTGCAACTGTTGCACATCCTCCTGCTATGGGAAGGTAAGTCAAGGCAGGGAAGGAGGGAGGGGTATGCTTCCCTTCCCAGCCCTCCACCACACTCTGCAACAGGCAGTTCTAAGGGACTCATGCAGGAACAGAAGCTCTATGACATGGAGATGGGGTGGTGAAAGTTCCCTGGGTCTTGTCTCCCCTATTGCTCAGCTGTCCTGTCCCAGAGACTCTGGCTCTGGAGACCAGCAATGGCATTTCCCCTTTTCCCATCCCCTGGTTCAGCCAGGCCATAACTTACAGAGGTGAGGTCCTTCAGCTGGATGGATTTCTTGTCTTCCACCACCTGGCCCAGGCGTCCCGTCAACTGGAGAGCAAGGGGTGGCTTAGTCAGGGCCCCACTCTCCAGGTCTAGGGATCTCAACCCAACCCTACCCTCAAGTCTAGAAGTTTCAATGAACTCTTTGGTCAATCCAAACGGCGAATGGGGTCAACATTGAGGAGCAGAGAGATGCAGGGGGAGTCTGGCAGAACCCACGACAGGGGACTCTAGAGTCTTCTCAACAAGGAGAGACTAGGCAGACTCCAAGGATTCTCATTGATCTCCACAGAGGTGACTAATGCCAAGAAAGCCTCTCTGTAGATAAGAGATTTCTCCTAATAGAGCCTGATCATTGACAGGCTGTGATCCCTTGTGACAATTCTAAGTGGATCCCAAAGCCAGATAATTCCATCAGATTCCAAGAGATTCTAGAGGATCCAAGTACTCCACGCAGATCCCAGGGGTGTCTATCCGCCCTAATGGCCTACTCCAGGGGACAGGCGGACTCACCGGAAAGCTGATCTCTTCCCCCAGCACTTTATCTCCGATGACCTGAGGAAGGAGGGGCGGGGCCGGTTAAAGAAACAGGAAGGTTTTCCTCTCAGAGACCTGATTCCCTCGCCCAGCCCAGCCCCGCAGTGGACCTGGGTCCTCACCTTGCAGGAAAGCTGGAGATTGTCCTCGGACACTAGCAAGAGGCAGCAGCAGGATGCCCGAGTCTCTTGCTGCAGCTGAGAGGGAGGGACAGACAGAGAGAGAGGCTGACCGCGGGTCTGGGGCCTCCCCACCACTCCCTGCCCCTCCCGCCTCCCGGGAAGAGAGGGGAGAGGCGGGACATCGGAAATCTGAAATGAGATGGAGGGCTCGAGCGGACGTGAGTCCTGGCTGAGAAACGGGGCGGGAGATGGGTGAGAAGCGCCCTGGGACTCACGTATTGGAGGACTTTGAGCTGCAGGGAAGAGGCATCCAGGTCGTAGAGCTCGCCTGCAAGGGCAGGACCCGGGTCACAGAGGGCTCCGCCCTGCCTCGGTGGCCCACTCCTTTAGGTGCCTCCCCGTCCGTAGACTCTTGCAAGGATATGCTCAGCTTATCTCGGGCTCCACTGGGCCTCCCACCCCCCTGACCTCGCCTACCAGTTGGACCCGACCGGGATCCGGGCTGCGCCCCACCTGTTTGGCCACTCCCACACCGCAGGCTCCTCCCCTCCACCGACCCTGTCCTGCCCTCAGAACCTGCCCAGGCTCGGCTCTCACCGCACAGTTGCAAGATCTTTCGGTCCTGGTCGGAGTACGTAACCTTTCCCCTTTGGTCTTCGGCCACAGTTTCTGGGGGGTTCTGGACCGCTCTGGGAGCCTCGCCCGGCCGGCGCTGCTGCACGGCCTGCACCCTCCGCAGGGCCACCAGGGTCTGGAGCGGGCGGGGCCGTTAGTGCGCCGCCCCCCCACCCCCCCATCGCGCTGGCCGCCGCAGGACTCCTCACCTTTCAGCCATCCCCTCTAACTTCACTCGGGAGCCCATCACAAACTCATCCCGGGGGACTCCACCCTCCTGAGGGCTCCCACTGTCCCTGGAGCGTCCCTGGGCTGGTGAATGGGAAAGTATAGGATCTGTCTCCACACCAGATTCTTCCAAGACAGAACAAGGTCAAATTTCTGGGCACCCATGGGAAGTTGTAAGTCCTTGTTAGTCGCAAAATCACAAAATCTTGGGCATAAAAGAGCCCCATATCATTAGATAGTCCTTCCTAAGTACAGATGCTCCTGGACTTAAGATGGGGTTATGTCCCCCATAAGCCTATCCTAATGTCAAAAAATTGTAAGTCCAACCATTGCTAAGTCGGGCACCAGGAGTGTTTCAAAGTATTTGATCCATTTTATGTCACCATTACCCCAGGTAGGTCAGTGCTATCATTATCCCCATCTTCAAATATGGAACTGAATCTCAGAAGGGTTTAGTGACTTGCTTAAGGTAACACAGTTCAAAAGGGGCGGAGCTGAAACTGACAAGCAGGTCTGTCCAGCTCCCTGGTCAGGACATCGTCCCAACCAGCTTGTGATAAGGGTCTTCAACAGCCCCATCTGCCTCTGGTTCTCCCCCAACTCACATGCTTCTCCACTGCCCGCAGGCTGCACTCCTCACTGTCACTCAGCTGGGCACAGTGCACCTGGAAGAACCGCAGAAGTGAATCTGTTGTGACTTCTCCCAGCCTCAGTCTCTGCCAGAGCACCCTCTCCGTGCCCAGCACACACCAGCACATACACACTCCAGTCTGTGGGCCTGAATGATAAGCTGTTCTCCTGACCATGGAGATAGCTCCAGAAAAACCCCCTCCTGCAGGAAGCCTTCCAAGGCTGATCCAAACAAGTGGAACTTTTTTGTCTCTGTCTTTTCAGTCACTGTCCCATCAACAGCATAGTCCAAGTATATAGTTCAGGGGATGGAGGGACTTCTGACCCTTCATCTCCCAGCCCATGGAGCCCTTCAGACCTAGATTATGAAATTAGTGGCAGCAGCATCAGCTTCCCAGCAGCATCTAACTTAGGTTTTGATAGGGGTCTTCAACAGCTAAGTCTGGGGTAGAGGAAGGGGTCCAGCATGATGCCTCTGCTGTGGGGAGGTGGATGGATTAATGAACGAATAGATGAATGGGTTGATGAAGCACTTTGCCTTACATGTGCGTCTCACCACTGTGTGATGCAAGTTTCCACCTTGCAGATGAGCCAAGGCCCAGAAAGGTTGAGTGACTTATCCAGGATCATGTAGCAGAAAGTGGCAAAGTGGGGACAGAACCACACACTCCACCCCTTTCTCTACCCACGCCTTCCCCTCTCCAGACCCACTCTCACCACCACACACAGCATCCCATCCCTCTCCACATTCCCTGTGCCAGTCACCAGGGATCCCCTCAGCCTATCTTTCATACTCTATGAAGTCCCTTCCCTCACACCTGCTTGGGTGCTTGTTGAGGAAAATGAGAGGAAGTGGGGGAGGAAGGGGTGGTAGCCTAGGTGCTCACCACTGGCCCTGCCAGCAAGGCTCCCCACCTGGGACCCCAGCTTCCAGCGCCTACTCAAAACTGCTCACCACCTGCCTGCAACAGGAACCCCTCCTTCATCCCCCCACCCCCACTCAGCAGTGCCTGATTGCCTTGGCTCTGGGTCCCCTGCCAGGACCAGATGGGGAGGAGGAGACCAGCAGGTTCTCAGGAAGCTCCCAGTCTGGCTGGGGCGGGATGAGTGGGGGACATGACTGGGGGTGGTGCGGAACCTCATACCTGAGGAAGAAGGGGGAAAGCAGACTAGGTGGGTAGCTCAGAGGGAGAGCATCTAGGAGGCTTCCTGAACTGGCGCTGAAGCATGGAGAGGACAAGTAGAGCCTGAAGAGGGGGGAACCCTGAAGGCAGGAAGCTGCCCTCATAGTGCTGGGAGTGGACGGTGTGGGGAGAGGAGGACCCAGGCAGAGGTGTGGTCCATGGTGCCACAGAGGGAAGGGCCTTGAGTGCCAGACTGAGAAATTGGACTTTAGCCCAAGAGTACTGGGGAGCCATGGCAGACTAGCCTCTAAGGGCCATAGTCCACTGATGGGGGAGGATGGATTGGATGGAGCAAAACTGGAGATACGAAAATCTGGAGACACGTGACCTGTCAAGGATGGTGTTGAAGTTTAAGCCCTGGATGAGTCTTATCTATGACTCTCACAAGGCATGGGGTTGAAAGAAGCTGAGTCCATGGTTCATTTGCATGTGGTTTACATAAATATGTTAACATTTTATTGTTAGTACATGGAAAAGTACATGGTTCTTGTTCCTTCTACCTGGAACCATCTCTCAGGAAGACAGAGAAAGTTGGGACCCTGGGGCTTTGGGAGCCATGAGTTCCTGGGCTACCAAAACAGCTTGGCCCCAGGTACAGAGCTGAGAGATGAAACAGGCTGCTGTTAGAAGAGAGGAAGCCTGGAGTCCCCCTCCATCCCCTGATCCTTCCCCCTCCTCGGTACACAGTCCTGGGCTGCCTCAGCTGATTCCCACCCAGCAGGTGCACAAACACATGTACACACTCCCATGAAGAACTTCAGGCCCACACACACATGCATTCACACTCACCCTCCCATGGAGGCACACAGACACACAAATACACACAAAGTACAGTCACGGACACAAAGACATCCACACACCCACACTTACAGTGTCCACTCAATCCACCCATGCATATTCATACCTACATAGGAAACTCGAGTTCATATGCCAAGAGCCATGCACACACTCCAGTGCCCCATGCACATACACACATAATCCCTCAACACATTCACACATGGCTTTTTGATCACCAACAGGAATACACACTTGCACCTGCTCTTGCTAATCAGGGTGGGTGTCAGGAGTCCAGTGGGAATACTAAGCAGTGGGCGCTGGGGCTTTAGAGAGGGTTACAAGCCCAACACAGCCCACAGCCCCCACCCTCACCAAGTTTGATGTGGCTAATGGCATAAACATCACATCCCCATTCAAGGGCTGGTGTGACTGGCAAAGCAGGGATGGGGGGAATGGAGAGGGAAGTGGGCACAAATCAAGCATCAAATGCCAGAAACCAAGCGCTGCCCACAAATGCCCTCAAAGAGACTTATTATCCCAAAATTGAAGAACAGAGCCAAAGACTTTCCACACAAAGAATCTGTAATTAAGGCGCCTTGAGCTGTGAACTGCAAAGGCCCAGAACTCAGTCCGACAGCCTGAATACAGTGTATTCCTCAGTCCTCCGCTGACTACGTCTCCACCAGACCCTAACACTCCTTGCCAGGCTTCCTGGTTTCCTTGCTAGCACCTGCCACCCTCTGCAATTCTATCCTTCCTTTGCTCACTTGTTTAATGGTTGTCATACCCACCCTTCCAAACTTCTTGTGGTCTGTGAAAGCAGACCCTGTCTTGGCCACTTCTGTATTTCTGGCACCTAGCACAGTACCTGGCACATAGTGAGTACTCAGGATGATGACAGTGCCTGGCACATAGTACTTAAGATGATGGATGGTTGTGTAGGTGGAGGGGCGGATGGATGGATGGATGGATAGATGGATGGATGATGGATCGGGATGAATACCTGAGCACAGACTCAGAGAGAGAAACAGGGCTTGTGAAGAAGGAGCTGGTGACTCAGCCCTTCGAAAAGATCTGCCCTATGGCACTCCTTCTACCTTCTGCACTCTCTGCCCTCAGAATCTGGTAGCATCTAGGAGGTCCTGGGCTACCTGTGCTGCCTCTGGGAGAATGTGCAATCCTGTGGCCCAGGGAGCGTCTATCAGATGTGCATGATTGGGGAGAGGTGCATCCCAGGGAAGTGCATTTCTTCATGAGTTGGGAAGGTGCAGGCTTGGAGAAGAGGGAGAAGGGAAATAATCCTCTTCCAAGAGCCCTTCACTGCCCAGGGTATTTGGAGGTGAGGGGATGCTTGTGGAAACCCCAGGTAGCATCTTCCTTAATAGCACGCACCTCCCACTTCAACCTCACCAAGATCACACTCTTCCCCCAACACACCACTAGCCTTGTCCCCACCCTTCTTTGCTCATGCTGTCCCTCTGCCTAGAACATCCTTGCCCTTCTTCTCTGCCTGTTGACCTCCAACCCATGCCCCCAAAGCCCCACTCAAAAGCTCTCTCTACTATGAGGCACCCTTGCTACTCCAGCCTCTACCACCAGAGCACCTGCAAGTAGAGCTGATTTCATTTGGCCTGTGGTGGCCTGAGGGTGTCCCTGCTTTCCCTTAGATGGAGCCTCTAGAAGGCAGATATGGTTTGCTCCAGCACTCAGCCTGGGATGGAGCCCACAGCAAGGTTCTGCCAAGTGGGTCAAATTTAAGTGATCTGACCCCACCACCCTCTCTGAGACCAACACACGGGCACACACAGGCGCACGCCAGCGCAGAGCACACACTCTGGCCTTTCCTTTCCCTGGGAGAAGGCCGAAGCCTGGACTCCTGGCCCAACCTGACCCAAGATGAGTAATGATCACAGAGACAATCCTCTTGCCCACAAGATGAACAACCTTCCCGATGTCTTCCCCTGGCCAACTCTGCTTCCCTTGTGACCCAGTCCTCACAGGCTCAATACAGGAAGTCCTTCTCAGGAACTGCTAGTCCTTTTTCCTCAACAGAGAAGAAGGTGAGCCACCTGCCACTACTGAGCCCCCACCCTGCACACTGCCCTGGCCCTGGTCCTCCTGAACAGACAGGAGCAAGGAGAGGGGAAGCACCTGGACCCACTGAGAACTCGGTGCCAACTGCAGATCCCCTCCCTGCGGAGCAGGAGCTAGGGTGGGCAGAACAGCTCCCAGAGAAACCGAGCAGGGGCCTCGTCTCCCTCAATCAGGCAGATGGGAGCAGAGAACACAAGCCAAGTACCCCTGTTTTCCCCTCCTCTCGCCTCCAAGCTTCCCCCACACCCACCACCCACTACCGCCAGCAGCTCGGGAAAGGTCAGGCGCCTGGGAAGCCTTTAATTCCATTTTAATGAGCTCTGAGCAGGCGCACCAAGACCAGCTCATTTATCTGTCTGCACCCCTAAGCCTGCCTCTTATTGGGGTGGTAGCCACTCTGGTGGAAGCAGATCCCCCATCATAGCAATAGGGGCCCTCACCCTTAGGTTCCTAGGAGAGAACAAGGATTTTGAACCCCCACCTGCGCACCAGAGAAAAGACCGAAAGAGCGGCAGGACACCACCCCCTCCCTCTATGACCCTCCAAACCTCCCCTACCTCACACCCATAGAAGAGCAGAGAGCTGGGAACTCTAGGAGGGACCTCAGAGGGCAATAGGGAGCCCTCCTGGGTTCCCAGCCCTGCTCACCTCTCAGATCATTCCCCACTTCCCACTGAGGCCCCGCCCCATCCCCTCCAGGAAACCCACCCTCCTTGCTGGCTTCTGCCCAGCCTCAGCCCTGTGCTGGGGTCCTCTCCTCAAACCTCTGGCTCCAGCCACCTAGAATCTCTGACTGGGTTTACCCCATTGTCTCTATTGCTCAGTGCCTTATGTCATCCCTCCCTCCTCAGTGCCTCTCGGTTACTTCCCACCTCACTGTGTTCATGCTCTCTTGGACACTGTCCCCATCCCATCTGGGAAGATCCCAGATTGGAACCAAGGGCTGTGCAAAGGGCTGGGCTTTCCAAGGTGCTGACAGACTAGATGGGGCTTGTGCATCCCTCAGAAAGTCATCTGCTGGGGCCAGTGGCTTCATCCAGCTCATTCAAGGTGGGGCGGAGGGCTTGGAGCATGGGAAATGCTCCATCCCCCCTCACTACATCCCAGCTTGTGGCTCTCACCTCCCCCCCACACACACACACAAATATACACACACCCACTCTCTCTCCAGCTACCACTCCCTCCCCTGGTCTCCTCCCCCATCCCACCCCACACCTACCCAGGTAGACTCTTACCAAGATGACAGCTGCCACAGCCCCGGCCTCCTTGTCCACCAGTGGTATGACCAGCACTGAGGGGGAGAGGGCAATGAAATGGTCCTGCAGGGCCAGTGAGGCTCAAAAATACTGAGCCAGGACCCAAGGAGCAAGACAAAGATGCAGATAGAGGCCAGTACAAAGACAAAAAGAGACCCAGAGACCCAGAGAGACAAAGAGACGAGGCCTAAGGCAGTGACAAAAACAACCACAGCAACTATCCCTGTGCAGAAGGAGACCCCCTCACTTGACAACTCTCGTGTTATCCTCCCAGTAACCCTGGCAGGGAGGGAGGCAAGTAAGGCTGAGCAACCCTGTTTTACAGACTGGGGAACTGAGGTCCATAAAGAGGAAGTGACTTGCCCAAGATCACACAGCAAGTCAGGTCTCCTGACTCCCAGTCTCGTGCACTTTCCACATCGACACAGAGGACAGAGACCTAGAGAGACTGAGACATGAGGCAGAGACAGACGTGGCGGACAGAGGGTATGGAAAGGAAGAGAAACAGGGACAGTGACAGAGAGAACATGAGAACAACTGCAGCCCCGTCCAGCAACAGGTAGGAGCTCATCACAACCACAGCCACAGGGCCTCCGAGCCCTGGGGTGTTCCAGGCCTTTAACATGCATCCTCTCTTGCTTTTCCTCCAAACATCCCCTCAAGGTATTGTCCCCATTGTACAGTCAGGAAATTGAATCTCGGGGAGGTTAGTAGCACAATAGAGAATTAGATGGAGAAATTGCTAAAGACACAGCACAAGGAAGAAGGAGACAGAGAGATAAAGATGGGTAGAAGACAGACATGACCTGGGACGTGGGGCCATAGTCCCTCCCTATCCCTGTCCAGCTCCCAGCCCTTACCTTGGGTGTCAGGAGCCAGTGGAGCCACCAGCCGGGCCAAAGCCTTCCCTGGCAGGTCCGAGGGGCCTAGCCCATTGCAGCCCAGCCGCTTCCGGGAGATCACAGCCTCTCTGAAAAGAGGACATGATCCACCTTGAGAGCCCCTGGATCAAAGAGGAGCAGGCCCCAGCCTGGGGACACACAGCAGGCTGGACCCTGCACATGTGGAAGGATCAGGACAAGTTGACCTGCCTCAGGGCAGGCATGAGGGCAGCAAAAGTAAGAGTTAGGGAACCCAGGACCCATGTGGAAGGGCAGGCACCATGGTCTGGCCTCTAGTGCCTTGCTGGTAGCTGTGGGAAAGGCTGGGCCCAGAGCCAGCGCAGACCCCCAAGGCCATGAGGAGAGCAGAGGAAGTGAACGCAAGGGCTCAGAGCTAGGCTGCCTGGGTCAAATCCTGCCTTGGCAAGTGACCCGACCACTCTAAGCTTCCCAAGGAGAACTGGGCGTGGGGGGTGGGTGGAAGAGCAGAAGCCTTCCAAAAGCTATCTTCAAATTGTAGCGCAACTTCTGTGCTAAGCACAGGGAGATTCCTGGATGTAACTATCATAACTAAAGTTCATTGAACATTTCCTATGTGACATGCACAGCCAGAGCAACTTACTAGATTAACATATAGTTCCCAGCAATTCTGAGTTAGATGTCATCATCTTCATTTGCAGGGGGAGAAGATAAGGCACCAAGAGGTTAAATAACCTGTCCAAGGTCACATGGCTAATAAGTGATAGAACCAGGATTAAAACCCAGACAGGTGGCATCAGTGCTGGGTTTAACCACTATGCTCTAACCTTCCCAAAGATCTGTGTGAGCCTTGAACAGGGGACTAGCATGAGTGTCAGGATGTGACAGACAGGGAAGGGAGGTGGGAACTGAGGCGGGAGAAGTTGGTGTGGGAAAAATAAGTTTCTCCTCTGCCCCACCATACATGCCACCCCCGCACCTCCCATCCTCCTGGCTTCTGGCTCTTCCTGCTTAATTAAGCACCTGAGTTTTCACCAATTGTCATTCTTTGCTGATTAATTGTTCTGGTTTCCTCATCCCTCATGCTGCCTCCACTTAATTATACTTGTAGGAGCTGCCTGGCCTGGACAGAAGAGAAGCTTGGGAGGCTGGGATTCTGGTGTGTGCATGTAGGGTCACTAAGGAAAGCCCAGCAAAGGTCAGAAGAGGAAAAGAGAGGGGGTGGCCTAAATTATCAGACGGCAGGTCACACCAAAGAGGTTGATCATCTCATTAAAGGTCAGGCAGCCAGACCCTTCCCCCTCCTGCCCCCTTTGAGCAGTCCAGAATCTACAGGAACCAGTGGTGTCTCCCATCTGCCAACCCTCACACTCAGGACATTTAAAGCTCCTGGAGTTGGAGTGCTGGGCTTTAGTTCTGGGCTGTCTCAATAGCCAGTCACCCCAGGAAGGAAGGGAATAGGGAACTAGCTTGGCAGGAGGGCAACAGGAGCCACGTTCCCTGATAACTACACTGATGAAGGTTGGGGCTTCACAGAAGCAGGGGGTGACCCTCAGCCAAACCCCACCCAGCCAGCCACCCAGCGGCTTAGTCTGGGAACGTCTGGTTATCAGGAAGCCACAAGGTGGTGCTGTCCTTGCATTGCTGGTCAGTGAGCACTGTGGCCTGGTCCCACCAACCCCTGACTATCCTCCTTGCCACCCCTAGACAGGGTTACCTTGGCTTCTTTCTCCCAGGACTGTCCATAGCCTTTCTTTTCTTCCGCACAAAACTCCCTCCTCTATGCCCAGGGCCTAATGACACTCCAGCCCTCACTCAGGAGCTCCAGACCCCAGATAACCCAAAAGCTACCTGGAGGCCTCCCCAGCTATAACCACCCACTGGGTTCTTTGCATCTTGTACAAAAACTGTCCTCACCTCTCCCACCAATCAGTGCATCCATGTGTCTCGCACAGCGTCCCCTGCCCTCTATCCTCAGGCCTCTGCCCAGCTCAAATGGAGACAACCTGTCCCCAGAAGCCTGAAGCACCCTCTCCCCTCTGGCCTCCTATCTGGGTCTCTTAAATCCTTCCTCCATACCAGAGCAAAAATAAGTCTGGACTAAAAACATTATGGGAGCGTTCTTCTTAAAGTCTTTCATTCCACAGGGTACTTCTGGGTCAGTGCTGAGGGCTGAGATGAGTTAAGAAAAGAGCCTGGCCTGAGGAGGCCAGGGTCCTGCAGAGGCTGACATGCAGACCTGTGCTTGAGTCAGAAGATGAGGGCTCTGACAGGGAGGACAAGCAGGCCCCAGCCTACCCAGGAGTGGGGCCAGGAGGGCCTCATGGAGAAGAAGACACCTGAGTTGGGTCCTGAAGGGCATGCAGAGGTTACCAAGACAGGCAGGAAAGGGAACTGCATGTGCAAAAGTCTGGGGGAGAGAAGATTGTGTGTATGCTGCCAGGTCCAACCACAAAGGAGGCCGGGGTGGCTGGACAGCAGAGAGCAAGTGAGGGCCCTAAGGAGCTGGGCTTGATCCTGAGGCCAGTGGGAACTCTGGGAGAAGGTAACGGTCGGGGGTTGATTTCTTTTCTTTTTTATTTTTCTTTTCTTTCTTTCTTTCCTTTTTTTCTTTTTCTTTCTTTTTTTTTTTTTTTTTGAAACAGGGTCTCATTTTGTCACCCTCAGTAGAGTGCTGTGGTGTCACAGCTCACAGCAACCTCAAACTCTTGGGCTCAAGCGATTCTCTTGCCTCAGCCTCCCAAGTAGCTGAGACTATAGGTGCCCGCCACAACACCCAACTATTTTTAGAGGCAGGGTCTCTCTCTGACTCAGGCTGGTCTCAAACCTATGAGCTCAAGCAATCCATCTGCCTCAGTGTGCTAGGATTACAGGCATGAGCCACTGTGCCTAGCCCTTGGGTTGACTTCAAACTGATCATCCTGGCTGCTCAGGTAAAACTCTCACTCCAGAAAGAGAATCTGACATAGAAGTCTGGTCTCAATGAGGGCACCAACATCTTAGAGGCCCTGGACAGGAGAGAAGGGGCTGGGTCGGGGCAGATCAACCTGTACCAGTACCTCCAAACATCCTCAGTCCTCAGGAAGCCTTCACACCTTGCTCTGCAACCTGTTCTCCCCTGGCACTGTTAGGTCCCACAGCCCGGGGCAGGGATGTGCCAAGCCATGTTCACCTCAACCTACTCCCATGGCCACCCCTTTCCTCAGCCCTACCCTTCCCAGAACTGCCACACTCCCAAAGACTTCAGAGATGCCCACAGATTACAAAGTAGGCAGTGTCAACGCTGCGTCTCCACCATCCACATTGCGGGGGGCTGTGTTTACTGCTCAGACCCCCAACGGCTCTCTTCTCAACTCAGATCACCTCCTGGCCTTCTCTCCAATTCCTCTCTTTTCATTCCCCACCCACTGCCCCCCCTTTGAGGCTGATGCTAGGGTTGGGGGGGACTCCATACCCCAGAGCCAGCTGTCTAGGCTGAGGGCTAATGACTCAGTCCTGGGTGCCTGGGTGGTCATGGTCTGCCCCACTGAAGATAAAGACAGATGGGCACAGAGTGGAGAGAGGAACGGGTGTGGATTTTATGACAGTTCCGTGCCTTTAACAACTATTTGTTTAATGAAAAAAGAAGGAAAGGCTCTCTGTTGGTAGGGTCAGTGGCCTGGAAAGAGCTGAGTACCCAAGCCCCCTTCCACCTCTCTGAGGCCCTGCATCCTTCTCTGATTATCCTCTTCAGGGAGACCCCTTCCCTCTTTCCCCAGCCCTTTCCTCACCAAGTCCCAGCCCTAACTGAGGGCCTAAGCCCTTCCCTAAGCTCCACCCCTCACTGAACCCTCTACTTTCACTGAGCCTCAGTCCCTTCCTTTCTGACCTTCATCTCTCCCTATCCCCCAGAATGTGAGAGTCAAGGATGGGAATGGATTATATTCCTTGTGTCCTCCAAGACAAGTCAGAGGGACAGCCAGAGTCCATAGTGAAAGGAGACCTGGTCTGCTCTGAGGAAGAAATTTCTCAAGGTTGGGCCTGGAATCCCCAGTAGTAATAGAGGGAGACAACCAGCCTCCTGGCTGGCGGGGGGCGATGCCTCAGTTGCAGCTGAAAGGCTGAGATTTTCACTGCACTCAGCAGCAGTTAATCAGAGGCTTTAGGATGGCAGCAGAAAAGGAGATGGTAGGAAGGGGGTTGAAGTAGGCTGGGAGATGTGGTGGCGGGATACCAGCAAGAGGCAAGCAAAGTCTCCAAGAAGACCCTGGTCCAGGCAGCCTTCCAGGACTCTTTCCTCTCCAGCACTTAGAATTCAAAGCCTCTCCAGCCCTCAACATCAAAATGTCCAGAAAAGAGTTGATGGAGGCCTAGAGCGAGTGCAGGGGATTGTAACAGCAGCCGTGTTGTCTGGATCCCAGGTCTTCCACCTCCCCAATCCAAGGTTCTTCTTGTGGAAAGATCCATCTTGGGATTGGGGTGGGGGGGGAGGGGGTTACTATGGCCCAGACACATTTTCTGAAACTTGGATCATATCCGTGCCAGGGAACTGTGGTGCAGGCTTCCTGAAGAGGGATTCTGGCTGGGCCATGAAGGGTAAGTAGAATGGGGCTGGCTGAGATGGAGGGAGAGCATGGGAGCAAATAGCACAGTAAGCACAGAAGGCAGGAAGCCACTGGGACACAAAGCTGAACACCTGAAAGAGGCACAGTGCTCGGGACAGGGGCCTCTTCTCTCCTGCCTGATCCTTCTCCACCTTGCTCTTCCCCCACCCCCACCCCCAAGCCTGTGCACCACACCTTCCCCGTGGGCCTTATCTGTCTTTATGATCCAGCCACCACGTCACATCTGCTGCTGTTTGCCAGCCTGCCAGCCATCTAGGGTTTCCTGGAGGAATGCCCCCCTGCCTCAAGCACTGCCAGAACCTTAGGCTCCACTTCACCCTGCAGGCAGGTACCTCCACCTCCTGATAGGACCAGAGCCACAGAGGTCATCATTAGAAGAACCCTGTACTCAACCCCACCAATCTATTTCATAGAAAAAGAGACTGAGTCCAGAAGAAAAGTAATTTTCTCAAGATCAGCCAAAGCTAATAGTTGGTTAAGACTTGGGAGTGCAACTAGCAATCACTGAGCTCCTACTGTGTGCCTGGGCAATAGATAGATAGGTCCTCCAGGAGGGACACAGTAAGGCAGGGATGGGGCTGGGCTAGAACCCACGTCTGTCTGACTCCTATTCCAGTGCTCTTCCTTCTTCCACATACCTAGGTCTCAAGCCTGCATCTGGCTGAGAACTCCTGAGAGCAGGACCCAGCCTGCCCAGGGGCCTCTCCGCCCTAATTGTGTGATGGGCTCACCACCAGACACCAGGCAGACACCAAGGCCTCAGGAGAGCAAGGATACCAGAGAGAGCACCAAGCCTGAACCTCCACACTCAGTCCTTGCTGGTCTGATGAACAATGATGTCTATATCCCCCAGGACACCCCCACTGTTGTCACCCCTCTCATCCTCCTTGCCCTCACATCCCCTGGCCTACCTCAGGCTCCTGGAATCTCTGACCCCTGTCTCCCAGCAGGCACTTGCCTCCTCATCTCCACTGAGCTCTGAGCTAATTGCATTTGAACATTCACTTTTAATTGCTTTTGGGGGGTAACTTTTCCAAAGGCCTTGCTGAGTCTGAAGTGTTGGGAGGGGATGCTGAAAGGACTGTGAAGATCTGAGCCCCCTCAAAGAGGCCTGAGCCACAGACACCTCCCTCTCTGCCATGCAGCAGATGACCTGAGTGCAGGTGGGAAGAGGCAGGGCAGACCCTGTTGATGCCCCCCTGCCTCCTTAGCCTCATATCCTCTCTCCCCCGGAAGGCTGCCCAGGCTGCTTCAAGGAGCCTTCCCAGAGGAGTTGAGCTCATATTAGGCAAAATTCTTTGGAATCAGAGATGGGAGGTGCCAGCTCAGAGGAGAAAAGGGGATAGTCTAGTATTTTTTGTTTCTTTAAGAGCCCAATGACCTTTCAGATGGGACAGGAGGCCAGAGAGGTGTTGTCAGTGGCTTTGTTCACATAGTACTTGAGGGGAGAAGCTGTCAGGAGAGGTTGAAAGGAACTCACTGGGAGAACAGGAGGTGGGAAGACTCTGGGCTTTTGGAGGAGACCCAGCTACTTCCATGAGGAAGGGCCAGAAAGAGACCAATATCCTCGAATCCAGGCTTCTCAGTGCCAGGAGGGGCCTCAGGATCATGAGTCCAGCATGCACAAACAAGAATTCTCTCTATGGCCTCTGGGAAAGGTGACTTGCTTCCCAGGCTTAGCGGCTACCTGAACAAGCCACATCCCTGGACTGCTTGGCCTGTTTCAAAAGCCCTCCCTCCTCCTGGATGGAGAGCTGCCTTCTGGGAACACCTCCCCCCCACACACCAGGGCCCACTCTACCCTCAGCTCCCTACCCAGTGCTACTTGGGCCCCACCATAGCCCTTCGTTTGGTGCTTAGAAGGCAATGGCCACACCCTTCAGAGCTGCCTCTGCCCCACAGCTCTCTTAGCCTCAACAATTTCTCAGCTGCCAAGTCCTACTTTCTCTCACTGTCCCCTGAGTGGCCAGGAGCCAGGAGACCTGTGTCCCAGGCCTAGCTCTGCCTTATATCTGGCATGTGGCCTTGGACACGTCTCATGGCATTTGCCCATCAAGAAAATAAGGCTGAATTCAATGGGCTCAGAGGTATCAGGGACCATCAGGTACTGATCCCATGACTCTAAAGTCAATGACTCCAGTATTTCATCCTACTGATAATACCCAAAGGTAGTACTCATCAAGGATCAGCCTGTTTTAAATGCTTCACATACCATATATACTCGAGTATATACAGTATGTTAAACACATGTAATCCTCCCAACAACCCTATTAGATAAGCAGTATTATTATCACCATTTCACAAACAAGAAAACTGAGGCACAGAGGCTGTATAATTTGTCCAAGGTTACGCAGCTAGTAAACAGGGAGCTGGGATTTGAACCCAGGCAGTGTGGTCCCAGGACCCTCAGCAGGATACTGGTTCTGATCTCCCATTCTCAGATACAGGGGTTGGCACCACGAGCTTCTGTAGGCCCAGCATCCTGGGATTCTGTGTCCAATCTCATAGGGAGTTCTCATAGTGTACTGGGATTCTAACTGATGGACACTGTCACCCCAACATTCTCAGACCTCACTCTAAGGAGGCCACAGCAATTTAAAAGAACTCTGTGGGCAGAAAACCTGCCAGTTGGCACTTTCCCTGGGCCCAATTTCCCAGCAGAGAGAAGACATTGCTTCTGTCTTCTATGCTGGGGTCAGTGACCTGGACAAGGAAGCCCACATGGCAGAGAGGCTGGGGTCAATGTTGGATGGGGAGGGCCAGACCAGATGACCTCAGCCCTGAGAAACACTGGCCATGCCAGAAGGCAATGGGGGTGCAGATAATGGCTCACCGGACTTTCCCCTCCTGGGGCAGCTCATGGGGAGGATCCTCACACACCAGCCGGGACTCCCCATCCAGCAGGTAGGTGTAGACAATCTCCTAGGAGAGAAGGCATTCATGAGATCCGCAGAGAGGCCCTTCCAGGTACCCAGTCCCAGTCTGCACACAGGGGTCTGCATAGCAAGGTCACAGACCCTCTGGGAGTGGATCTCTGCATTTGTGTGTTTGTTTGCTTGTTTTTATTCCCCAAGTTATTCTAATGTGCAGCCAGGGGGACAAAACACCCTTATGTACTTAGCACCTCACCTTCTCCTCTTAGAAGGGATTCTGGGCAGGCAGTAATCCCGGAACCTGCAACTTTCTTTCCCTGTCACCCCAGAGCCAAGGTGTTAGGGAAAGCATTTGAAGGGCTGAAGGTGTAGACAAACTACTCCTTACTAGGGAATATTTCCCAGCCTGACTCTAGCCTCTGGCCTTCAGCAAACAATAACTGAGCACCCGGCCAGGCCATACTTGGGAAGGGGCTCAGAATGCCCCTGGAAGCTTCCCTCCTACAGCTCCACCAAAAACCACAAACCCATGACCTCACAGGACAGGAGCACAGAGCAAGGCACTGCACCTGTCCTCAATGGAGACTGAGGAGGGCTTCCTGGAAGAGGTGACCTTTAAGCTGTAATTGAATAGGAATTAAACACATTCAAGGAGCAGACCCAGTGTAGACTGGCTCCTGGGCACAGCATGTATGCAGGTAGGTCCAGAGGTATAAAGAGCATGGAGCATTTAGGAACTGATAATGCAAGGGCCATGGGTTGTGGAAGGCTGGGGTCCACCTGGCTGAACAGGAGGGGCCTTATGAACAGAGCTGGGGGTGGGGCAGGCCAGGAGCCAAAGGGAGAGTTGTGAGCAGATTTATATTTTGGACCAATCATTCCCCAGAGTGAGATCAAAGCTTTTGCTCCAGGCTTGTTAAGTCTTCAGCTCTTCAATCTGCCCTCCCCAAGGGCAGTCTCGGGCCTCAATTCCAGGCCAAGTTTTGGCAAAAGTAGTCACTTCAATGACCTACAGGCAAAAATTCACATTCCTTCCAACAGAACTCGTACCCCTTAGGACTCCTTTACCAACCGTCTTTTGGCACAGGCCTGCAGGGTAACTATGCAGTTTTCTCTGTGGGAGGGTGGAGGAAGGCTCTCCCTTCTGCCAAGGGTATAAGGAGCATCTGGGAGGGCTTCTGGAGGAGGTGACAGTGGAGCTCAATGTTAAAGGTCCCCCCTCAGTGAGTGTGGAATCATTCTCAGCAGAAGCAGTTTTCCTCTGTGACTCTACAGTCCTGCCAGCCAATCTTGATGCCCTTGTCTGTCCCTAGCCAGGCCCTACCTCCTCCCAATACCCAGGAGATGGCCTGGCCACCATTTCCAGAGACACTGAGTCAGGTTCAATGGTAGTGGTGGGGTGGGAATGATAGCGCCTGAGGGGAGTGAGTAGGGCAGACACCATCTTGTCTGGCTTGGAGCCCCCTTGTCCTCCAGGCAGGAGAGTCCAGGCATCTAGGCAGAGAACTCAGGGTTAAAGAGTTTAGTGGGAAGGAGGTCGCCCACTCCCCTGCTATATCCAGCCTCCTTGTCATCTGACTCTTCCTGCAGCCTGGGAGGGGCCTAAGGTATTTAGCCATAAGAGGTTAAGAGACCATCCAGGGTCATACAGAGAGTCCTGCCCAGGCAGAGAGAGGGGTGGTTAATCCATCGCTGTTGGGGGCAGAGGGGGACAGATCCTCACTTCACTTCCAGATGTCCATGTATCTCCCACCCCCTCACTCTCAGTCCTCTGAGTTAAAATTAGCTGAGTTTATTGGAGAGAAGGAGGGAACCATTTCAGACACAACAGCACCATCTGCATTTGGGGCTGCCTGCCACAATGGGTGCTGATGAGGAAGCCAGGTGCCAGCAGCATTCCTCTCTGAAGAGGGGGGACCCTTCCCCACCTCCCAACCCCTCCCTGGGGGCAAAGCTGACCTCAGCTACTTTAACCTCACTGGGGGCTGAGCCCTGTGAGACAGGGCTCCCCACAGTCAGGGCTTCCCTAGAGCCTGCAGGTCTTGGGTGGGCCGGGAGCTGTCATCCCAGCCCCCAGCTGTGAGGAGAGAATTAATCTGATGCATCCATATTGGCACACCCACCAGGGCAACCTGCCTGTGCAAACAAGTGGTCAGGCAGTTCCTCCTGCTCCTAGGGCTGCCTCAATGGCCACAGGGTCACTCAAGGAAGCCCTGAGGAAACTGACTTGCCAGCTTCCCCCACCCTCCCTTTCCAGATGTGCCTCTAGCCCAGGCCAGATGTTGCCTCAGTCCCATCCCTCTCTGGGAGGATTTATTTTGGGGCACCAATACACCACCCACTTCCTACCAATTTCACGCTCAATAAAGCTCACTCATTAGCTCTCCTTCTGGGCTCTGAACTTCTAGGAGGTTTTGGGAAGGCAGAACCAAGGAGAGGGAAAGGGGTGCTTAGGTGCCAAGTCCCATTTGTCCCTGTCATGCTGTGTGACCTTGGGGGAGCGCCCTCTCTGAGCCTATGGTTTGTTCATCCATCAAGCAGATTCAGGGACAATGAGCTCTGGTGGGGTGGGGAGGCTGCCTTCTGAGCTGGCCCTATTTCCTGGAGCAGAGGCTGTCTTGGCTGGTGTTTAGAGCAGGAAAGAGGACATTCAAGGCCACCAGGACTCAGTGTGGGCATCTCCTCCTCCAGGAAGTCTTCTGTGCCCCCTAGGCTGGATCAGACACCCTTCCCCAGGCTCCAAAAGTCTAGCTTCCCTCTATTTGGCATAACTGAAACAACTGCTGCTTTGGTCTTTAAGACCGGTTTATGGACCCTCCTGCCTAAGGGAGGAACATGGACCATTGAAGCCAGGTCGGGGAGTGGCCTAGGGAAGAAAAAGAGGGCTACGATTCCCCCAACATGGCACTCTAGGTCCAGGCAACCAGGGTCACCACTCTCTACCTGCCCCAAACCTGCAACCCCATCCATAGTATTGGGATGGGATGGAAATAAGCTGAAACGTTGCTAGAGACCACTTTTCCAGTATCCTGTCTCCAGGCAGGGCACTTTAAACCAGGGCACTTTAAACCAATCTATTCATCAAGACTGAGCACTATGGTAGCATGTCCCAGATCTGGCTTCCAGGAAGTTCTTCTGCATGTCTACCCTCAAGCTCTCCTGCTGCACATATTCCAAAATCCACCTGACTCCACTATGTGGTAACTGTTATCCTAGGTGAATCTCTTCCATTATCTGAGACACAGTTCTTCCAATTAACCTCTAAGGCCCCTCTGGCTTAGACATTGTAGGATTCCTATGTAAGTCCATTCTTTGTCACTTAGCTTCAGGCCAACTCCTCCAGAAAGCCCTCTCAGAACACTCCCCAGACCCTTCACTTTCCCATGAGAGTCCTCTGGGCAGCGGCCCTGTCTTTTCCTCCCTCCTTGACCCTGGGTAAGGTACAGCACAGAGTTGGTCAAGGTTTGGGGTAAGGCACCTACCACTCTGGGGAGCACAGCTGACAGGGCCTCCTTGACAGCCCGTCTCAGGCCCGCAATGTCGATGACAGAGCCCAGGCTCAGCAAAGCATCCTGGAAGAGAGGAAAGGGCAGTGAGGGGTGGTTGCCAGACAGCCAGACGCTCCCCCTGCTTAGACCACAGCCTGAGGCTCTCAGACACTTGAATCCTGGGATCTTAGGATCTCAAAATCAGTCTTTAAGGTCATAGAATGTCTGAGTCCTCTCATTTTATAGACGGGGAAACTAAGGCTCAGAGAAGGACCAGGGACTTAGCAAGAGCCTCACAGTGAGTCAAGAGGTCAAGCCTGAACTGGGCCCTGGGTCTCTTATCCTTTAGTAAAGGACAACTTGGGCATAGTAGGGAAAGTTCAAAAGCTTCCACATTAAAACCAAAAAAAAACAAGCAAACAAACAAAATAAAAACAAATTTGAACACTTGCTCCACCATATATTAGCAATATGTGTACTGGTTGAGTTATTGAGCCTGTATCTCACATCTGTAAATTGGGGGCAACTGTGGCTATTGCTCCCTACAAGCCGACATGAAGACAAAATGAAATAGAGCACTAAGAAATGAAAATAAAAATGAAACTGAAGACTAAAAGTGCCTCACAGGCTCAGTGCCTGTAGCTCAGGCAGCTAGGGCACCAGCCACATACACCGGAGCTGGCAGGTTCAAATCCAGCCTGGGCCAAAAAATATCTGGGCGTTGTGGTGGGCGCCTGTAGTCCCAGCTACTTGGGAGGCTGAGGCAAAAGAATAGCTTGGGCCCAGGAGTTTGAGGTTGCTGTGAGCTGTGACACCACAGCACTCTACCTAGGGCGACAGCTTGAGACTCTGTCTCAAAAAAAAAATAAATAAAAATAAATAAATAAATAAATAAAATAAAAGTGCTTCACAGAGTACCCAGCATGGAGCAGGTGCTCTGAATGTTAGCTGAAGCTGAGTCCCGCTCACTCTCTCCAGAAGACAGAGGTCTCACCCAGGCTTGTTTCCAGCCCTGTGAGGGGCTGGGTTGAGAGTAGCAAGGGTCTGGTGGGTGCACGACCCATAAGGTGGGAACAGTTGGTCCAGCCGTGGCAACGACAGGATGGAAGAGAGAAGTCAGCCTTGACTGCTTCCCAGCCCTCCCATCCCAGGAACAGGCCTTGTCCTTGCAGAGCTTCAATGGAGACAACAAAAGTCCCTGCTTCTCACTCTATTAACTTGGCCAGAACCGCAGGGATCAAAGAGAAAGGTAATAGAACAGGGGATCCAGGGCCAAGGCAGGATCATGACTCACACCATCCCTTTAGCCATGCCCTCCCCACAGCCCTCGGAAATCCTTTCAGATGTCTTCGCTGTGGATGGCTGGGCTTGTGTCAAAAAGCAAGGTGATTAATTACAAGATGAAGGAGACGGGGTTGACCTCCCTTCATGTGAGAATAACATGAGGTTGAAGGTCCTAGAGGACCACAAACTCAGCATGAACTCACAGTGTAACCATGGCTGGTAAGCAATTAAAATGCTGAAACTGGAGGTTGTGTGAATAGAGGTCTGTTAACCCAAATAACTCCCTCAGACTGTTCCCACTTCATTGTGTCCCAGGAGAGGACAAGAGGAGACCCATCCATAGGAGGTGACCCATGTAAGGAAGGAATTGGAAACCAAGTCCCCTGCCCCTGACTAAGACAAAATAACCCAGGGATGCCTCATCTAAAGCAAAGCAGACCCAGGGGTTTCAGTCTCCAACTCCAATTTCTGTGATCCTCTGGGGTGAGGGAACTGAGCTCTGTGGCTCCATGGACACCTGGGGACCATAAGATTTCATAGGACGTTGGCATTGGTCAGTGGGATGAAAGGCCTTTCTCCAAGCAGAGTCATGCTACAAAGGCAGGAGAGAGGGAGAAAGTGAGACCCCCATCTCTGAAGGTGTGCAAGAATGGGCTTAATGCACATTTTTAAGAAAAGCTGCAGAGGGGAGTTCAGTACTGGGATCTGAGTGAACCTGGGGTTCAGACTTCAGTTCCAAATGTCACTCTTGGATCTTCTTGGATGCAGTTTCTTCCTCCTCCCCAACCCAAACCTATGCTCCCAGGAGAAGCGGGGCAGCAATGGGCTTTCTCCCCAAATGCTCACTGGCCTTGCTTCCCCCACCCTATCCCCCAGTCTCCCTTTAATCCCTGCCACTGCTCAAGGATGAAGATACATCGTGGTCACAGGGAGATGTCTGCCTTCAGACATAGGAAGCTGTCTGATTCCAGACAACACAATTGCTGTCCTTTGACCTTTAGGTGGTCCTCATCGCAGTTCACACACACTGTGCCACACAGCCGCAGACACCTCAGCATGCCTTCAGACAGACAGACACACACACACAGGTTCTCACCAGTACAGCTACTTTCTTATAGACTCAGAGGGCAAGGGCTTGAGTAACACCTGCATACACAGTATGCATGTAAGCTGCTGTAGCCTTTAAGGTCAATTCTAAAGACTAAGAGGAGAAGAAATGCCCTAAAACAGTTCCAAGCTCCCCAGACTGAGGCTCCAAGAGCAGAGTGAAGACGGTGGTACTGATTTAGGTCTATCCCTGCCTCCAGGCAGGGGAGTCAAGAAGCTAACCCCTGATAGACTCTGCCCTCATTGGAGTCTGGCATGTGCTGGAGAGTTGGAGGAGAGGGGCCCAGCTGATAAAGTGAACCTGAAATGGGGGAAGAAATCTTTAAAGCTATAGGCTTCAGACAGCTAAGTCTCCTCATTTGACAGATGAGGAAACTGAGGTTTAAAAAGAACTAATGACCAACCTGTGGTCAGCCTACCAGTCAGGGCAGAGCCAGATCCAGAACCTAAATCTCTGGATCTCTAGCCCCTGTCTGGCTCCTGATCAGCACCCAACCCCCAGCTCCCACCCTAGGGGGTTTAGAAAGAACAGTCTGTCCTTTGTTCTGATTGGTGGGCTCCTCCACCTGCCCTTTGCGTCGATTGGGGGATGCCCTGAACTGTCCTTTACTGGAATTGGTGGGTGCCTGTCTGCCTTTGTTCTGACTGATTGTTTTCTGTGATTTTTTTCAGGCCAAGGGCAGGCTAATGGCAGTGGGGGGAGTGGATAGGAAAATTGGGATGAGTAGGGGCAGCAGCAGAGAGAGGACTTCACATTTGTGCCCGAGTGGGCTGGATGCAGATGTGGCTGATGAAGCCCTAGGCTCACAGCCTGGCATCCTTCTGTCCACCCACCTCCTGGCCCCACTCAGCCTGCCCCAGGACTGGGAGTGTTGGGTGTAGGACTACAGCTGGAAAGGGCCACTTCCGACTGGCACATAAAGAGGACTTCAAGGTTTGCTCAAATGCCACCTCCTCCATGAATCTTCCCCAGCTCTCAAAGAAACCTCACCTCCATTGCATCAACACAGAGAAGAAAACAGCTCAAATTCCAAAGCCCAAGCGGTGTGGGCTCCGGAGGAGGGCAGAGTTGCTGCCTTAGGGAAGAGAGTAGAGAATCAAAAGGGAGGAGCTGAGAATGGAGAATGGGGGAGAATCTGGAATTAGAGGCAAGATGGAAGCCCAGGCTCAAATCAGGGGCTTGAATCTTTAAAGGAATCTTAAAAGAAAGAGGAAAAGAAAAATACAGACACAGCCATATCTGCTTGCATGCCCATGTACAGTGCCACACGTACACACTTCTGCCCACACATGCACACGCCCTCATGCAAACATCCATACACAGATAAAATTGCAGCCATGTATCCAAAGCACACACAAGCGTACACATATACACATATACATATACACACACATATACATATACACACATATACACACATACATATACATATATACATATACACACATATACACATATACATATACGCACACATATACATATACACAATACATATACACACATATACACACATAAGACTCACGTTCAGGGTTAAAGTTCACATTTCCTGCCTTAAAAGGAACAAACATTAGTATAAATAACAGCATAGGCTATATCTCAGACCCCAGGGGAGAATTTGTAATGTGTAGAAAAGAGCAGCGATGTCCAGTCCTGTCCCAGATTGACTACAAAAGTTGTGTGCGGCCTTAGCAGGCTCCTTTTCTCTTCTGAGCCTCTATTTCCTCATTAATAAAAATGGGTCTTTCTAGCTCTGTAGAATATAGTTCTATGGTGTTGTGGCTTATTTTAATGCAAATGGATAGATGAGTGGATGGATGGATGGATGGATGGATGGATGGATGAACATATAGGTGGGTGGATGGATGGGTGGCAGGGTGGATGGATGGGTGGGTGGATGGTTGGGTAAATAAATGGTGAGTGAATAGGTAGGTGGATGGATGGATGAGTGGAGTGGGTGGGTGGATGGGTAGATGGATGGGTGGGTGAGTGGATGGATAAATGGAGCCTTCCTGCTCTTCCCACCTCCCTACCTGTCACTCTGTGGTCCAAGGTAGGGCCACCAGCACCACTCTCATGTACTAGTCCCAAGAAAGGGGAGCCTATTCTGGATCAGGTCTCTTCTGAACAGGATTGGGACATCTTTTGGGGCTGGATCAGCATTTCTGCACTCATCTGGGAAGAGGAGAGGTTCTGGACTAAATTCTAAGTCTTTCTTAAAGTCTACAATTATATGAAGCCAGAGACCTTGACATTGTCCCCTCTGGAGCCACCAGCACAGGGACTGATGCCCCTCTCAAAGATTGGGTCACTGACACAAGATGCTCTGTCTTTCCCACCTTCCACAAGTCCTGCTATAGCTCTCCCTACTGGCACTAACTCACACTTCTTTCTTTGGAAGAAAGCCTCACAGTGTCCCTCTCTCTGGCCCAAACTCAATAGTACCTCCCAAGACTCAAGCTGTGTTATTGGGACTGTGTCGCTACTGATTTATCCAACTCTGCTTGTCCTGGGTCCTCTATGAGGTCCTCCTCTTTCTCTGAGCCTTGGTGGCCCCTCCTCTAAAGGGAGGGGCTCTTTCAAGACCCCAGAACCTTGGAGCTCCCCCTCCCTTCCCTCTGGGGCTGGCTTTCCTGTGCTATCTGCATGGATCTCTCTGCCTCCTTCCCTGCCTCACCCCAAGACGTCCACTTCTGTCACAGGCTGCACTCATGTCTCCTTGGGAGGAGTCCTGACAACTTTTTCCACCTCCACATTTCCTCTCCTCCTCTGAGATGGCTTCTCCCACTCTCCCTCTCTCCTCCTGCATACTCCCTGTCCCTACCAGCTCCTGTCTCTCCTACCCACTCCTCCCCCAAACCTCCAAGTAGTCACCTCTAGAACCTGGGGAGAAAACACCTGACCCATGATGGGCACCTGCACAACAGGGCAGCCTGGGATGGTGGCTGTAGCTGGGAAAACTAGAGGTGCCAGGGCAGATGCCATCTATACCTCTTTTGCCTCCTGCCTCTTGTTCTGGTGAGCAATATACACAGTGCTTTAACTTCCAGAGAACGAGGCTCTTCAAAGACAGAGGAAAACTTACCCACCTCTGCGCCCAGCACGTGCCTGGAACTGGCAAGCACAGCTGCCTGCTCAGGATGACTGCAGAAATCCCCCCAAAGGAGGCTCCCTGAGGGCCCAGACCAGAGAAGACCCCTTTGGCTGGGTCTGAGCCCAGCACCCCAAGCTTACTTACTCTGTGACTCCTGGCAGCTTTCACAGCACACCCTGCCTGCAGAGTCAAAGACGAGGAAGCAGAACAAGGCGGCTCCTCCGCCTTCCTCCCCATCCACCCACGCCTGCCACCTGCCTGAGGAGCCGCCTCTGACAGATGCTGGTGCCTTGAGTACTCAGCAAGGAGCTGCCTGAGAGCACTAAGATCTTGCGCCCCCAGACCTTCCTACAACAAGGCTGAGCTGGACTAGGGGTGGGAGAATAGAGGAAAGAGGCTTGGTGACCTGGGAGACCTAGTCTGAAAGAGGAGGGAGGATAGAGACCCAGGCCACAGCTGGTCTAGTCCAAGGGTCCATGCCCTGCTTGAGTGGGTCATGCATCTTTGGGAAGGGAAGGCACCTTTCTCAAGCACCTACTGTGGCTACAGGTGTCCCCCAGTGGTTCTCAGACTTTAGTGTGCACCAGAATCACCTAATGAGCTTGTTAAAGCACAGACTGCTGGGCTCCACCTCCAGAATTTCTGATACAGAAAGACTGGAATGAGGTCCAAGGATGTGCATTTCCAAACATTCCTAGATGATGCTGGTTCTGCTGGTCTGGAGACCACAGCTTGTGATCCACTGCCCTATGCTCTCTATTCCCCGTGAGCCTGGGAGGAGCCTGTTTTGCTCATCCCAGGTTATAGGTGAGGAGCTAAGGACCAGAGAGGAGGGGCCTGGCCCAGGCATGAACTGCTCATCCTCTGCAGTAAGTCTCCATTTCCACCACACAGGGGACTTCTCAGGGAAGGTCTGGAAGGAGGGGAGAGGCAGAGTGAGGAAGGAGAAAGTGTGCTGGGGTGGTGGGGTGATGAGGGACAAGGCAGTATGGAAAGGGCCACTTGTAGCTGAGGAGCCCAGCCCTAAAGGAGAGGCTGCAGGGGCTTCCCCCCTTCCCTCTTTGTCTCCTCTCCTACCCTCCCACCCCTCCTGTCCCCACTGCCCACCCTTTGCAGACTCCGGCTTCAGTTGTTACTCCAACAGGGCCGCGTCTCCAGCCTCCGAGCCACACTGGAGACACGTGCACTGTAGAATACACCTGAGCCCAGTCCTGGCGCCTCCTGGGGGCGTCCCCCTCCCTGACGATCGATCCTGACCCCATGTTGTTGGCTCCTCCTGGGCCTCTCAACTTCTCCAAGCCAGTCCCAGCTTCTCCTCTAGCCCCTGCCTCCTCCAAATGCAATTCTGATTGTCCCAGGCCCACTTGGGTCCATCCAGGTCAAGGTGTAGGGGGGATAAAGGATGAGAAGAGGGTAGGAGCTGGGGAGGGAAGGCAGGAGCTGCCTGAACCACCAGTTCCCCATGGCCAGCTGAGGCCAACTCACTGGGATCCTGTCAGTCCCTAGTCCACTTCTGCAGTCAGGAAAGAAGGGAATAAGGGGACAGGCAGCATAGACAGAGGGAAGGCGTGGGGGCATGAGCTAGTGTGGGGAGAGGGGATGGCCCTGAGAAAGAAGCACTACAGAGGGGGACAGGGTGGGCTCAGGGCTCCCCACACCCACTCCCCACCTGCCACTACCTCTTCCTACTCAGCAGAGCCAACGTCGCCCCAGCCCTGTTGCCTACACTCTCCTCAAGCACATCACCAGCATCTCCCTCTCTACTGCCACCCTTGTCTTACCCTGGTCACACTTGTAACTCTCCTCATCTCCTGGCCTGGGGCCCATGAGGCAGAGTTAGGCACAGAGGGGTTGTCATAAAGAGGCAGATGGAAGCACATTGTGAGTCAGGGACATGTCCCTGTAAGACAGAGGCCTGGGCAGGAAGGAGGGTGAGCTCCCAGTCCCCAGGAGTGTGCCAACAAGAACTAACTCCCCACTCCCAGAATCTGTGCCCTGGGAAAGTGCCTGGGTGAGTTGGCTGGCCCCCAGCTCTGCGTTTTATGACCTTAACTGTCTGACCACCTTCCTCAGCTTCACCCCCTCACATGGCCTTCATGGTGGGTTGGGAGCTGAACAAGTGTGTCCAGGAAAGGCACAGTGGCCCATGCAGGAGAGGAGAAGGATGCTGAGAAACCAGCAGGGACAGTGTCAGAGGAAATAACGGCTGAAGGAATGACTGGAGAAGTGACTGGTTGAATGAATGAATTAATGAGTGAGTGAGTGACCTCCCTGCTCTGGGCCTCTCTTTCCAGGCAGCTGACTCCTCCTCTGGGTTCTCACATGCCCTTGCCCCCCATGAGGGCATGGCCAGTGCATTGCCACTCTTTCCCATCTGGCTCCCCCATCAAACTGGGAGCTCTTGGAGGCAGAGGTCGTGTGCTGCTCCCCTCTGGGTCCCCAGCCCATCACAGGTGTTGGAAGGACTGAACTCCTGAGTGTTCAGGGCTGATGGGATAAGTGCCAAACACCATCACTGTGCAGAGAGGTGAATCCCACGACCCCTGGAGGGTGCCCCAGGCAGGAGAGGACCTAAGACCTCTCAAGGCATCCCAAATCTGGCACAGTGATCATCTTAGAGAAGGGGCTGGGAAAGAGGGTGTCTTGTGTTGAGTGCCTTTGGCAACTTTACCAAGGCACTTCCACAGGCCAGGGGGCCCTTGCTGTTTCAGATCATCTCTCAGTGCAGACTGGGCAGAGGAAAGCAGGTTAGGAGGGAGGGGCTGTTCCCCAAGAGGGGCACTGTCATTGTCATTTTCCGTTATTAACTGAGGTCACCTCCTCCAGGAAGCCTTCCTGGCTAGTTATCTGTCCTCCTCTCAGACCTCTTGAAAATTCCACAGGATCGGGATCTACCAGGCCTCAGGCCTCATGAAGTCCAATCCTCAAGCTTGATGGAGGTAGATTAAGGCCAGAGGAGGCAGGGAAAGACTTGTGGTGGTTCTCACCTGGAGTCAGAAGACCCATGTCCCAGCCCACCCCTTCAGACCACCCTGGGCCACCTTTCTTCTGAGCACCGTTTATCTTTGGGGCTCCTTTAATACCCTGCCTTGGCCAGGGGATGCACTGAACCATTCTCAGATGTGAAGAAGTGGGGCTGCGTGTCTTCCTCCAGGCTAGAGACTGGGTCTCTTGTCTCCCCATTGTGTTAGACACTGTGTCCTCAGTGGGAGGTAAATGCTGAGTGACAGCGACCTGGCATAGGGTTGGTGTGGGCCTGCAGAGGGAAGGGAGGAAGGCCTGGTCCAGGATGGGAGGGGGCCTAGCCATGCTGGTCTCCTCAGGGACAAGGCAGAGTGCAGGCGCAGAGTGGCTGGTTGCCCAGGGATGCCTGCCTTGGGGCTTTCCCCAGCTGTGCCGAGCTCTTTGTTTCCCTGTCTCTCAACCTCCCTGGGTTCTCCAAGCCTGTCTCTCTTGCTGTCTGTTCCTCTCTGGTGTGTCTCTCCCACAGCCGCACGCCACTTTATCCCATGACTGTATTTGGCTGTATCGTCAGAGCTTGGCCCATCCCAGCTGTTCCCCAAATCCTGGGGGGAGGGAGAAAATGGGAGTATGAGAGAGACAGGGACAGAAACAAGTACCAATTCACATAGAGGGACAGAAACAAGAGCCAGGACACCCTGGGATAAGGACTAGAAAGATGGGGCTAGACAAGGAAACCCCCCAAGGAGAAGCCCCTGAAGATAACGCCAGAGTCAGGGTAGGGGTGGGGTACACCCCTCCCTCTGAGCTCACTCCAGACCCCCTTCTCTCTCCCTGCCCCTGCAGGAATGTGTGAGCACTTTTATTGTTCTTAAAAATAGCCTTTCCTTTTGGGGGGTTGGGGTGAGGAATCTTCTGGGCAGAGTTCTCAGGCATGCCCCTTCCTCTGGGCTCCCATCCACCATGTTCCTGCCTTCCACCTACAGTGCTCTGCTAAACACAAATGTGACTCTATCCCTCCTTCAAATAAGATTGCCATGGCTCCTGGGGATCCCCCCACAATAGGCACTAAGCTCCCAGGCTATTAGGAACTATTTGTAAAGCCTCAGCACAGAGCCTGAAGCAGGGCTCACCTAGAACAAGGGGCCACTGCCTTCCCTCCATCAGGGCTCTGCCTGGTCTGGCCTCTGGCCTCCTTCCAACTCTCCAGCTCTATTCCCTCCACCTCCTGCATCCTTCCCCATCTCTGGGTCTTTGCTCTTCCATTCTTGCACTGTGGTGTCCTCCCTCCTCCCCTGTGCTTCCAGGCCCAGCCCTCTCCCCTTATCTTGTCCTCTGGCTGTTCACTGGGACTCTCATCCTGCCTCCTCCCTTCCCTGCTTCCCTGGTACAGCAAGCAAGGGGCTTAGGGCTGGGGTACCGACAGCGCAGAGCCCTCCCCCATACCAAGGAGAGAGTGTGCTAGAGACACTGCAGGCTCTGGGCTCCATGCCCTGCCCTGAACCCGGGCCCTCCTGTCCCCTTCTCAGCCCCTCCCCAGCTTTGGTTTCTCCTCTGGACCCTGAGCGCCAATAGTCTCAGTCTATTTCCGCCTCTAGGGGAAAGTGCATCCTGTCTCACCCCTTGTCTCTGCCTCTGTTTCTCAGATGAGAGGAGTAAGTCCCAGAGAGGGGAGGCGATGCGCCTAGGAGGCCATGGGAAGCTGGCCATGGGCCTGGGTCACAGGGGCTGCGGGGCAGAGGCGGGCTTCTCACAGCCTACTAGCCTGTCCAGTCCGCGGGAGCAGGCAGGCTGGCATCCACAGTTATTTGCCTTTGGAGGGCCCAGGAAGCCAGAAAACAAACATCCGGAGTCTCTGGAACTTCTCCTACTCTGTCTCCTCACATCCCAAGGATCCAGAAGCCAGCATGAGTACACGTGCACGTGCGCAGTGCACACACACACACACACACACACACACACACGCACGCGCAGGGCTGGGTAAATGTGAGTCTGGGATATCTTGTAGGATTGTTGTGCCTGTCGATCCATGCAGGTCCTTCAGAGGCCCAAAACCCTGAAAAGAAGCTGACACCCTCCTATCTCTTAGGTTCTACATACAATTCAGAATACATTCTATCTTGGAAATGAAAATGAGAATAGCTTTTATTAGAATAGGCTTTTCTGATTGCAGAATTCAGGATACACTATCAAAACTGATCTTTTCTCTTACTTTATGTGGTGCTCCTACATTGCTGGTGACCTACGCACGTGTGTGGACTGCCCATTAGTCATCCACAATGGTGAGTCCCTATGGGCCATCACATGACCATGGCTGAATATGTCCCTTGGGTCACTAGGAAAATGTTTGTGTGAAAGAATGTACATCTGTGCTTCTGTGGGAGACTGTGTGAGAGCGTAAACACGTGTGAGCACTCCGTGTCTGTGTCTGCGTCAGCCATCTGTGTGGGTGGCCATCTCAGCCTGTGTCCATGCATACGTGATCTGGGTCGTCAATGTCTACGTGACCCTGGTGAGTGAATGAGGGTTTAGCTCACAGTGTTGGCACCCACAGGATCTAATTCCCTTCCATGCACCCCCATCACCTCTTCCATCTCCTCCTTCAGATCAGGGCTCATTTCCCTGCCCTGCCATACACTATGTACATTGGACAAGTCTTTTAATCTATCTGTTTATTCATCTGTAAAATGGTAACTTCCCTCAGAGCCACTGACAAAATTAAACTACAGCCTTGAGTAAGCGGACTCCTAGCAGGGGGCTAGAGTTACCTTTGTGCCGGTTAGAAAGAAGTGATCCCAATCCTCTGGGCCGATACAGCCCTGAGAGGCAAGGCGTGGTGGAGAGAGTGGGCTCAGTTTCAGTGCCACCCCTTCTCTGTGGGATCCTCTGTGCAACTCCTAACCTGAATGGTTGAGAGCCAATGGCCTTGCAGATTACCAAGAAATGGCAGCTCCCCTTCTTCCTGCCCCCACCTTCAGGTGTACAGCCTGGGACTAGAGGGCTTTTGGCTATGGGACTGGGTGGGCAAGTTCCAGATAAGGCTCTGAGTACCCTCACCGGTCCTGATTTCCCCTGGGGCTCTTTCCCCTTAACACACCCTCTGGTCCTCCCTCCCCAAGGCCCAGAGAAGGCCCAGCAGAGGCCATGAGGGAGACTGAGCAGCGCTGGATGCAGCTAGGTTGGCCAGGGCCTCTGAGACCCCCAGTCCAGCTCCCATTTTCAGAAAGGGGGACTGAGGCCCAGAAAGGTGCTAGGGACACAAGTGAACGCTGCAAGTCCAGGCTCCTATTTTGAGGCCTCTATAGCTGGGTTTGAGGAGGCCCAAACTTTGGCTCTGTTGGTTCCTGAAAGGAACCAAAGGAATGAGTAGAGTTCTCAAAGGACAGGCACTTTGAGACCTGTGCCCTCAGCTATCAGTAGGGACCTCCTATTCATCCCCACCCTCTGGACAGGGCCAGATCCCCTACTGGTGTGATTAACCAAATTATGGGGCTTTTTCTTGAGCAAATTGCATCGGCCTAATTGAATGAGGCTGCAGAAGCCTGGGCTGGAGGCCTACAGCAGTGAGGGCAGCAGGAACAGGGGAGAGGAGGGTGTAGGAGCAGGTGTGGGGGTGTCACTGACAACACGAGATGGGGGACTGAAAGGGGGAGGCAGAGAGGAGGGCTATGGACATGAGAGAAGAGGACACCATCACTCAGCACACTCCCTCAGGGCTCCCACTAGCTCTGTCCATGAGGGACCTGGGAGGCAGGGGTTAAGGGCGCTGCTCTGGGAGAGACCACGGAGCATTTTCCAAGTGCTGGAACTGTGTTCATTTCAAGCACTGCTTCACACAGTCCTCCTGAGAGGCCCATTTTCTATTGAAAGGAATCGAGGCTCAAAAGGTGAAATGACTTGCTCATGTCCAAGAGCTAGGCAGGGCTGTCTGACACCACTGCATCCTGCCTCCAGAGAGTTTTCCAGGGTATTCAGAAAAGGGAGGAGGCCACATGCCAACTCACACCTGGGCTCAGACATCATTCCTGTCCCCTCGGATGTTTGTCCATCCTACCAGGCCCATCCTCCTCTGACTGTCAGCAGCTGAGGTTGGGCCTGATCCCACGTGGATCACACACACCCTCTCACCTACACCACACCTTCAGCCCCTCTCACTCCCACGCAGAGTCCTGTTCTATGTCACATTCATCACCCCAGGATAGCATGCAATGACACGGTCACTGTCACCTCCATATGGCAGGTCCCACTTAGTGACTCACAATCATTTCAGTGTTCACAGGATCCTACATCACTGAGTATTACGAGGCTACTCACAGTGAGTGTTACAAAGCTACTCACAGCCTGTCAGCCACACTTAGGGTCTCCCATATCCTCAGTGTCACACACCATGTCCCCAATGCCACTGTGTCATCCTCACACAGTAGCAGACACACAGCTCCATGCTGGCTCTGTGTCACACTGTCACATTTCAGCATCACCTAGGACCTCTCAGTCTTAAAAACATCCACCCTTGGTGAAATGACATCATGTCTGGGATTTGCTTTAAAACATTTCAGTAAGCAACCTAGGAAATGGGAGAAAATATTTGCAAATCATGTATCTGATAAGGGGATAACACCCAGGATACATAAAGAACTGCAGTTCAACAACAAGAAAAGCAAACAACCCAATTTTTAAAATGAGCAAAGGTCTTGAATAGACATTTCCCCAAAGAAAATATGGAAGTGGCCAACAAGCATATAAAAAGGCATTCAACATCTGGGCGGCGCCTGTGGCTCAAGTAGTAGGACACAGGCCCCATATACCAGGGGTGGCGGGTTCAAGCCCGCCAGCCAAAACTGCAAAAACAAACAAACAAAAGACATCCAACATCACTAATCATCAGGGAAATGCAAATCAAAACCACAATGAGCTACCACCTCATGCCCATTAGAATAGCTTCCATTAAAACAAACAAACAAACAAAAAAATCAGAAAATAACATGTGCTGACAAGGATGTGGAAAACTGGAACTCTTATACACGGTTGTGGGAATGTAAAAAGATACAGAGCCATAAAAAACTGTATAGTGCATGCTGGCTCACGCCTGTGATCCTAGCACTCTGGGAGCCCCATGTGGGCGGATCACCTAAGTTCAGGAATTTGAGACCAGCCTGAGCAAGGATGAGACCTGGTCTATATTAAAAGTAGAAAAACTGGCTGGGACTTGCAGTGGGCCTCTGTACTCCCAGCTACTTGGGAGGCTGAGGCAAGAGGATCACTTGAGCCTGAGGAGTTTGAGGTTGTTGTGAGCTATGATGCCTCAGCACTCTACCCAGGGCAACAGAATAAGACTCTGTCAAGAAAGAAAGAGAAGGGAAAGGAAGGGGAGGGAAAGGAAGGGGAGGGGAGGGAAACAGTATAGGGATGCCTCGAAAATTAAAACAGAATTCCCGCATGATCCAGCGATTCTACTTCTGTGTATGCAGCCAAAATAATTGAAAGTAGGGCCTTGAAGAGATATTCGTATACCCATGTTCACAGCAGCATATTCATAACAACTAAAATGTGGAAGCCGCCCAGGTGGATGAGAGGATAAGCAAAATGTGATATGTACATACGATGGAATATTATTTGACCAGAAAAAGGAAGGAAATCCCATCATGTGCTACAACATGGATGAAAACTGAGGACATTATGTGGGGTGAACATAAAAGCCAGTCACAAAAAGAGAAATACTCTATGATTCCAATTATATGAGGTATCCAGAGTAATCAAAATCATAAAGACAGAAAGTAGAAAAGGGGGTGGCAGGGGCTGGGGACCGAGGAGGCTACAGTTTCAGTCTGGGAAGATGAAGAGTTCTGGAAACGGGTTGCAGAACAGTGAAAATGGACCTAACACGACTGAACTGACTACACACTTAGAAAAGGTCGTGATGGTAAATTTTATGTTATGTGTACTTTACTGTAATTAAATATTTTTGTAAAAACTTGTAAAGAAAAATGAAAGAAAGGAAGGAATGGGAATAGATGAAGCAAATGTGGCCAAACCTTGACAACTGTTGAACTTAGGTGATGGGTATGTGGCAGTCTATTGTTATTCTCTCCGGTATCGTGTCTGTTTAAAACATTCTAAAATAAGAAATCATTAACGCTCCCCCCTTGACCCCACAGCTCTTTCCAGGGACCACACTCCTTCTCTGCATCCCCTATAGCTGGAGCAAAGGGCTGTCTGGGTTCATGTGTTCACTTCCACTCACCATCTCACCCAGGCTTCAGGCCCAGCCCGTCTCTGAAATGGCTCTTGTCAGCCTGACTCATCCACAGGGCCCGGGGCAGCACAACTTCCCCATCACCAAGCCCTTTCCTGGGACCAGCACCATCTACATACTCCCTGCTCCTGGAACCTCTCTCCTCCCTGGGCTTCTGGTTTCACACCTTTGGTCCCCTACACCTGCCAGGCCTTCTATGTCTCTGCTGAGCCTGCTCACCTCTAGATGATGGAGCATGCAGGCTCAGGGCTCAGGCCTCTCCTGTCACCAAGCTCTCTTTCTGTGTCATCTCAGCCAGGGCTGTTGACTCCCACATATATGTCCCCATCCAGCGGATGATGTCCTCTGACATCATCGCCTAGATGATTGATTTAACATGTCCCAATCACAGCTCTCAATTTCTGCCTCCGTATCCTCCCTGCCCAGCTAACCCTGACCTCCTCCAACCTTTGCCCATCTAAGAAACATCTCCACCATCCATCACTTGGATTTTCAAGCCAAAAACATGAGAGTCATCCTCAGTTTCTCCTTATTCATCTTTCATTCATCAGCAAGTTCTGTCTTTTCTCTCTACCAAATGTCACCAAAGTTTATGCATGTCTCTAACTCCTCTTTTTTTTTTTTGAGACAGAGCCTCAAGCTGTCACCCTTGGTAGAGTGCCATGGCATCACAGCTCACAGCAACCTCAAACTCCTGGCCTTAAGTGATTCTCTTGCCTCAGCCTCCCAAGTCTCTGAACTACAGGCACCTACCACAACACCCGGTTATTTTTTGGTCGTAGTTGTCATTGTTGTTTGGCAGGCCCAGGCTGTATTCGAACCCTCCAGCTCTGGTCTATGTGGCTGGCACCTTAGCCACTTGAGCTACAGGCGCCAAGCTCATGTCTCTAACTTCTGCCATCCCCTGAGCCCAGGCACCAACATCTCCTGCCTAGGTGGCTGTAGGAGCCTCCAACTGCTCTGCCCACTTCCTCTCTGCACCTCCCAACTCTACCACGCTCAGTAACCAGAACAACCCTTCAAAACCATTCATTGAACTGTGTTACTTCCCTCCCTGTGTTACTAGTGTCTTCCCATGACAGTGTCACACACAGTGTTGTGTGTGGACATTTCATATTGTCACAACCATTACCTAAAATCACACATGCAATGTCAGGTTCAGGGTCACATGGCATCACACTCTTGCTTTCATGTACTTACTGTCACTCTATAACACACCCTTATTTGCACACTCTGCCTCACTACAGCACATGCTCAAGACACACTTGATTTCACAATTCAGTGTCACTCAGGCCACCAACTCGGGACCACACCCATTATTATACAATGTCATTTGCTCACGTTATGTATTTTTTAATTTTTTTTTGTAGAGACAGAGTCTCACTTTATCACCCTCGGTAGAGTGCTATGGCATCACAGCTCACAGCAACCTCCAACTCCTGGGCTTAGGTAATTCTCTTGCCTCAGCCTCCTAAGTAGCTAGGACTACAGGCGCCCGCCACAATGCCTGGCTATTTTTTGTTGCAGTTTGGCCCAGCCAGGTTTGAACCCACCACCCTCAGTATATGGGACCGGTGCCCCACTCACTGAGCCCACAGGCACCGCCCTCACGTTATGTATTTGACTCTCAGGCTGTCACACCCTCTGTGCACCCATCATCACCCTCAGTGTCACACACGTGATAACTGCACACGTGATAACAGTGTGCAGTATAATTCAGTGATGTCATTCAGCATCACACAATATCAATCATGCAGTTATCATGGTGTCACACACTTAGTATCACAGTGTCACATACTCAGTGATTCACCCACTCCCCACACAGGATCACAATCAGACACTTGGCATCACATGTCACAAGCTCAGCATCACATGCCAAGTAGACTACTCACTGTCTCACAGTGTCTCAGTGTCACCCTTGGCATCACCTGGGTCCCACAAAGCTCCCTCCCACCCCCACCATGCTGGGCACAGTCACCAGAGCTGCTACCCCATGTCAAGGCTATTTCCTGTTGTTGTGCTCAGAGTCCTCAGCCACCGCTTGTTCCTTCAAGGATTTCCTGTTGTCAAGGCCCCAGTCAGGCCTGGGCCAGTCTGGGATACACAGCCCTAAGCCTAAGAGCCAGCCGACAGGAACCCTGGCCCCTTCCCTACTGTGAATCTGGCTGGCTTATGGGATTTTTCCATCCTCCCCCATCAGTCAGCCCAGATCCCTCAGGTGCCTGGGCTTGTGATGGCTCCACTGGCATGGGCAGAGGAGATGGGCTCTGGCCTTGTCCTACTCCCAGGGTGCCCAGCCTGCAAGGAGCTGCCTACCCTGAACCACTTTGGACAAGACCAGCAGGGGCTCTGTCTGGAGCAGGAGGGGGAGGGGGAAGATGAGGACAAAGGGTTAGAGGGTTATAGAGCTAGGGAAGTCTTCCCAGAGGAAAGCCTGCCCAGAGCCAGGAAACACGGAGGAAGGGGAAGAAAAGACATCCCAAGTGGGGGCACCAGACAGGAGGAAAGTTAGAGGCTGGAACCTGGAAGAGACAGAGCAGACAGAGATGACGACAGGAACAGGAAAGAGAGGTTATTCTGTGGGATTTGGAGAAAACAGGCTTCTCTCCCATCATCTTCCCCTTCTCCCTCAGCCAGCATTCAGATACAGGCTCTAAGCAGAGCCCTCAGGCATGCCCCTCCCTCACAGACTGCCCCCTCCGGCTGCCAAGACCCCTCGCCTCCTGCCCTGGCCAGCCTGCAGGAAGGACACGTGGAGGCCAGTGCACGCGTTCCCAACACGGCTTGAGATAAATATTTCCCGGGAAACGGAACTTGTTCTCTCTGTGTTTACAGCCAAGGGCCAGGCAGGACAGTGGGGGAGGGGCCAGTGGAAGAACCTCATCCTCAGCCCACAGCATCAAGCTGGGCACTACCTTAGACCTGCTGTGCACATCCGAGTCAGAACCTACCTCTCTCTGAGCCAGGATGCAAGGGAGCTGGGTCTAAGCTTGCCCACACTCCTGGCTGGGTCTCAGCTTGTGTTTTCTCTGGGTGTAAATCTTGCACTTTGATGCCTCCCTCTTTAGACTGTATTCTCTGATTGTGCAACTGATGGTGCCCATCTCTTTCTTGTCCTAAGGCAGTCAGTGGTGTGGACAGACAGATGGGCAGACAGAGGGAGGAGTGGCAGCTGAGACCACCTCCCTGGCCCTAAGTCCCTGCACACCCTAGGCTTGTGCAGCCTGACAGGTGGGCACAGACAGATGGCAGGGCCTCAGGGCCCTATGGATGCCAGATGCTATGGCCAACTTGTTGGCAGCAACTCCCTTGGGGCCATGGGACATCATTGAGGCCACTTGCTCCTGATGTGCAGAATCCAGGAGCAGGCAGGCACATCTGGCAGTTAGAAGCATTCACTTGAGAATTTTAAATATGAGCCTGAAAAGCGCTGCCTGCAGCAGCCCTTCCAGCCTCACCCCAGTGCTCCCTTCCCTGTAAGATATGCTTCACGGACATGTACAGCCCTCTCCCCCAGAGGCCTGGCAGCATCCCACACGCCCTTGCACAAGCTGCTCCTTCTCCCGCAAAGCCCTGCAAAGGCCCCTGTGGCAATCCCACCTCCACTACCACCCTGGCTCCTACTCTGACTGTTGTTGTCCCACTATGCTGCATTTACTTATCGACCATCAGTGGCCTCAGCCTCATCCCCAATTCGGAAGCTAAGCTTTGCTCAGCCCAGGACTCAGCAGGTTTTGGAGTGGGGTTCTAAGAACTGAACCAGCCTCCTGAAGCCCTTCTGGGGCTGAGTCCTTGCTCCAGCCTCCTCTATCCCATGCGAGTCCTTATTGCATTCATTTGGTCCTGTCAGAAGCACATGGAACCCTCTGACTGCTCAGCTCCTCTCTGGCTACATTTGGCCTTACCTGTCTCCATCTTTCCAAGTTCCAAGGCTGTATCCTCCAGGAAGTCTCTGAGACTGCCCAACCCAGCAACTTTGCCCCCTGGAATTATTTAGAACAGCCCTACTCACAGCCATTCTTGTTCATTCAACAAGCATTTATTGAGTATCTGCTGTATAATCAGGCCTATGCCAGGCCCCTCATAGGCCCAAGAGAGACAAAGGAGACACAGTCTTGGCCCCTGTCCCTCTCCCCTGGGTTTACAATCACATGAAAAAGGATAAATAACACATATAACCATGGGGAATAACAAGGTACCAACTGCAGGCTCAGGGAAACTTAGGGGCTGTGAGTGCCTGGGACCCGCAGGAGACTGACTCAGCCTGAGGTGGAAGGAGCAGTCTGAGAGGACTTCACAGAGGAGGTTACGTTTAATCAGGGCCTTAAAAACAGAGGAAAAGCGAAAGGTGCTCCAGACAGAGAAGTCAGCATGAGTGAAGGCAGGGAGGCCAGAAGAGCGGATGCGTGGTAGGGAGTGGGCACAGCCATTTGGCTGAAGCATGGGGTGAAGGATGGACATCAGGGGGACCTGGTAGGCAAAGCCAGCAATGCCATGCCAAGGGTGAGGTCTTCACTTATCCCAAGAGCAACAATAGAGGAGCCAGTGCTAGGCAGTGCCTTGGGTGCTCAGTGCAGACACCTATGGCCTAGATACCTATGTCCACATCTGCCTCCCCCAACCCCCCATCCCAGCTAAAGCTCCCCAGTTCCCCCTCTGGGCCTGGAAAGCCGCACAGACAGGGCATGGACTTGGTGTACTCAGTTCACCAGCTTGAATGGCCTCGGCTCTGACTTCTAGGGAGAGTAAAGATGCAGAGGCCTGGCCCTGAAGGAGGATGCCAGGCTGAGCTGCCAGGGCCTCTCCTCCAAGTTGTTTGCTGGCACAGAAGCCCGGGAGCCATCCAAGGAGGGTGTGCTAAGCAGATGCCTACTGGTGGGGATGGGTGCTGGCAGCTCTGCTCTCCTGGCTGCTGCCCAGCCAGTGCCAGGACAGCATGCCCTGCCCACAGAACCTCCACAAACCTCAGTCCATCCCTGTGATGTACCCTGTCTCATGGGGGTACAGTCCAGTCCTGGCTCCAAGGATGTCATCTGCAAGGGACAAGGGGAGGGGACCAAGGCCACGCCATGGGCCAGGCACTTTGTGATAATGTCCAATAATAGTAATTGTGTCCAAATAATAATGGAATTTCTTACCCCTGTTTGGCAGGTAAGGAAGCTGATACTCAAAATGGTTAAGTGGCTGGCTCAAGGTCACATCTGTAGGAAGTGGTGAAGCTGGGACGTGAACCTGCTTAACTTTCCACACTATTTGTCCACAACATGAGCCCATCTTATCTCCCCAGACTGCCCTGACAAGAGGGCTCTTTGTCAGATTCTCAGTCTGTCTTCCCTCCTTCCCTCCAGCCTGAGCAACATCTTGGGTCCCCACTTTCTCCAGTCCTGTCCTTTCCATATTGGGGAGTCCCCGAGGGCAGCCCATCTCTTCTCCCAGCAGGGCCAAGCATGGGCCTGGGCACTCTGGCTAGGCTCTCTCTTGCTGAGAGAGCCCAGAAATAGAGCGACACTGCTAGGAGGCTGGGCAGATGATAACCATCTTTGGGATAGGTGTGGATCGGGAGCAGGACAGAGGCAAGGGGCTCATGGCCTAAGATCTTCAGTCAGAGGCAGTAGGACCCAGGCGTAAGAAAGGCAGAGGGAGACCACAGGGACGAGAGTGAGTGAGGCTGGCCCAGTGAGGCCTCTGGAGAGGATGGGGCTGGTGGAGCTGGAAAAGGGGCAGAACGTGGGTTTGCGAAGAGCAGGGCCAATGGTCAAGGAAGAGGGGCTGTCACAGAGGCATAAGCAAGGAGCCAAGACCAGACTCCTTCCCTCAGGGCCCAGCCTCCATTACCCGGGAGGGTCTCATCTTCTCTCAAGGCCCCTCTCCCCTTGTGGCTTCCTGAGCGGATGACAAATCCAGTCTTTCCTGGCGGGTGGCCGAGGCTGCTGAGACACACTGCAGGCTCCCAGGAACACCATCTGTCCCAGCTCTGGGGGAGCCCCCGCCCCATGGGGAATGCCATGGCAATAAATAAATTAATAATGACTTTCCAGGCCCTCCCCCTCCTCCCTCCGCCAGCTCCCTGTAGCAGGGCCCACTCCCACTTGGAGGAACAGTCTCAGGGGCGTGGCCCTATGTCTCAGCAGGGACACATGCTGTGTGCCAGGTCCCACGTGGGCATTTCTTTTCTTGTCTTACTTAAGGGCAAGGAAAGAGCGAGGAGCCTGAGACACATCTGGGCTGCACTCTCAGCTTGCCCTGATCCACTCATTGCACGATCCCTCTGGGCCTCAGTCTCCTCAAATGTAAAAGGGGAATAATAGTGCCCCCTACCTCATAGGCTGTTGTGAGAAATAAACAAGATGTATCTAAAGCTCCTGGCACACAAGAGGTGCTGGTACAAGCAGCATCTTCCTCTCCTCAGCCTGGCCTGGGCAGACTCACGCTGTTCTGGCTTCATGGTCCACTTTACACACACACACTCACACACAGCCCTCCTTTGTGCCAGTCTTTGACATCTGCAGCCCACCCCATTTTTGCTCCATAACACCCCTCTGAGCACTGAAGATTCCTACAAGGTATCCAGAGCCATCCTCGGGGACTGGGCTCGGCATCCCTGATTTCAAAGGAAGGGTACTGACTGAACCCTGACAGGTACCCATCAGAGGGAGGTGGAAGCTTCAGGAATGAAAAAGGCACAGTTCTTAGGCTGAAGGAGCTCACAATGCAGAGAGGAAGATGAACCAGACACACACACAGTCACATGATGGAGAAACAGGGTGCCATGGCACAGCTCAGTGGGCAACAGACAGCAGAATGCCCCAGCAACTGCCAGGGCAGGAGAGCTCAGAGGAGGGAGCATGAGCAAGCTTGGTCCTGCGGTCAAGGAGCAGGAAGGACTTCCCAGAGGAGGGGAGGCTAGAGCTGAGCCCAGAAGGGTTTAGGAAGGTGAGGGAGTAAGAGGCCAGAGAGACCAGTTGAAAGGGGGCAGGAATGGATGAAGGAGGAGGGACTATGGCCAGGCTGGGGCTGCAGAAGGGCCATAGGATGGGGAGCACAGAGAATTTTTGGCAAGTTCAAGCCTGTGTATTAGAAAGATCCTTTTGGCAGTCACATGGAGGCTGGGGGCAACTGGTGAGCGCCCTAGGGAGAGATGACAGGTCCTAGACTCAAGCAGGCAACAGGAACTGAGAGGAGGAGAGGGCCTCTGGGAACATTTAGGGCAGAGAATCAACAGGGAATTGTTGGGTGAGGGCAGGGAGGTTGAGGGTGGATCTGAAATGACACTCAGTTGAGTTGAGAGGAGGAGGAACCCTCAGTGATAGGGAACCCTAGGCTAAATATGTAGAGAGTGAGGGAAAATGGTCTTGACATGGGGTGACCCTAGCCTGGAGGGGGTGGGGTTGGGATGCGACTCCAGCCTCCCAGTCCTCCCAGGGTGAAGGTACCGCTCAGACTGACCTTCAGCCTGTACCACCACCCCCCAAGCCCACCCGCATCTCCCTCCACTGAGCTCTCACCTCCAGTCGGTCGTCTCTACTCCCTGGGGGTTCTGGCTTCTTTGCAAGGGGGTCCTGGCTGGCTGCAGAGACAAGAAGGCCAGGGGCTGAGGCCTGCCAGGCCTTTTCCCCTTCTCCCCAGCCTGCCCTCCCGTCGGCCCCCAGCAAGCCCACAGGTGGCCTCCTCCTCCAGGGAGCCATGCCTGGTTGCACCCTGCTCTCTCTCAGACTCCCTCCTTGTTCTCTGCCTCTCGAGGCCACCTCTTGCTCTGCCACATTCCGGTTCTGTTCTTCAACTCACAGTACAAAGCCAAGTTCCTTCTTTCTGCCTAGGGCTCCTAAGGAATGGAAATGATCACATCTTTACCCCTTCTCAGGTCCCCTCCACTTCTGCTTCTCTCCAGTGAATCTTTCCTAGGCCTCAGACCCTCTATCTATATATAAGGTAGGATCTATAATTTCCACCTCACCCAGTCACTGGGCTTCCACGGCAAGTCGGGCCTTTGCTCACAAAAAACCAAGGGGTTTCCAGCCCAGGGTTGTTTGAATCCCAAATGAATGTGAACACATGTGTGAGCCCCCACCCCCAGCCTGGCACCCAGTCATCTGGGCTCAGATGGGGCCTCCCAACCCACATCCCACCAGCACCATTTCCACGGCTACTTGAATGCTGGCAGTGGAGACACTGCCACAGCAGCCTAGAGGCACACCAGGGACTCGCTCACTCATCCCCTGAAAGCCTGTCACCAACTGGGTGGCATTCAGATCCCCAGGCTCTCTGAGAGGCACTGCCCAGGGGCCGCTGCAGGCTCTTGCCCTCCTAGCCACACCCCTCAAGCCTCCCCAGGCATCGGACAGGCGGCGGGATATTCTGAGCCTGGCGTTGTTCCCGTCAGCTGCTGGCCACCATGCCAGCCTGGCGCGGGTGCAGGGGCTGATTTGATTTGGCAGCTTTGGAATCGTGTGGTGGGGACCAGAGGGGGAGGGGGATGAGACACCCATCCCTGCTAGGAAATAAACAGCCTCAAGCACTCGGCAAGCAGAGAGGAGGGCACAGTCTGGCACAGGGGTGCTTCTGGGTTCCCCACCTGCTGCCCTCCTTTTCTCTCCTAGGCCCTGATGCCTGCCCACAACTGCTGGAATCTCTGGCTCTCCTTGGGCTGACCGCAGGGGTGACAGTAGCTGCACCTAGTGTGTGGATGCTTGTGGTGCGACTGTGGCAGGGTATCTGGTTGTCCCACAAGTCCCCGGAGCCTATGGGGTCTCCTCTCTTAGCTGAACTTGCAGCTGGGCCTGAGTGTCACCCAGGGTGACTGGGTCTGTGTGCGGAATAATGGTCAAGGTGTGGCCATCTCCCACTGTGACTTTGGCTGTGTGGCTGAGCCTCTGCTGGCGACTGACTACAGCCCAGGGCATGACGAGGTCACCCACGTGCCTGACACTACTGCAGGGCCTGGTATGCACTGTCTTGGGCCTGTTCCTTCCCTCTGTGCAATGACCCCACTAACCTGGCCACATCCGTGTCCGGCAGAGGAAATGACGAGGGCCAAGATAAGTGCCTGACCCCAGGGCCCATCCCTTTTGTCCACAAAGCCTGAGCATTTTTCTCCACCCAAAGCCAGATGGTCTACCACTGATCTGCCCCTGGGACAGCACCCACCCCTTCCCCTGAGAGGAGGTAGAGCTCATGTCAGTGGGTTCTCCAGCTCCCTGCTCATCACTCCTGCTAGAGGCTCCCGCCCCCTCACCTCCACTCAACCTCTGGTTCCCCCTCCACTCGATCAGGTGTGGGGACCGTGATAGGACTAGGGGAGTCTCTCCCAGGCATTCACAGCTCCCCATACTACCGCCCCCACCTCAGTGTTTACTATCCTTCTACTCCCCACTGCTACCAGAGAATCTGGATGCCCCAGGATGCCCATATGCCCCAGGAATCTGCAACAACTTGTCTATAAGCTGCTGGTGTCCTAAGGACCTGGACCGCACAGCCTCCAGTTAGAGAACTCCTGCTGGATCATCAGGGCTTCTGATCCTCTGACCTCCGCACTGTGGGGTCAGACTAGGGCCTCTACCCTAAGGGGCCCATAGGCCAGGGCTGTGCCCCAGACACCAGGTCAGGGTGGGCTGAAGCCTGCTTTGAAGAAGATGCAACCTCTTATCTTTCACTGTCTTCCCATTGTACCAGTAGCATGGGTCCTCCGGGGTCTTCAAGTCTCTCCCTACTCAGCTATAAGAAGCTGGGCCCCTCCTGGAGATACTGAAGGAGCAGCCCCAGGACACTGAGGGGAAGACTCAGCCCTGTCCTCAAGGTCACAGAGAAGGAACCTAGGATCACAGAGCTCAGCTGTCAGAAAGGGGGTGGTGGGATGGAAATAGTCTGCAGAGGGCCTAAGGGACTTCCTGGAAGAGGTGTGTGGGGCCTCACGGGAAGAGGAGAATGCCAGGTTCAGAGTGGGCTCCTAACTGTGTGATCAAGTTTTCTCTTGGTATTTGCACATCCTCATGATGTACTGCATGCATCTGTGTGTCCCTGTGTGGGGGTACACGTCCCAGTCATGGAGGCCTGACCTCTGGTCTGTGTCCCAAGGGCAGTGTCTGCCCCAGGCAGGGGTCAGACAAACCTCATGGATAGTGAAGGAGAGGATCTGGGCAGAGGAGAGGAATGGAGAGGGAAGGGCTGAGGAGAGAAGCCCACCACATTTCTGGGGACTCTGTGTGCTCAGCATCACGCTGACTATGACAGGGATCAGCCCTCAAACCCCACACACCTGATGCTGAGTGCAGTGCACCATGCCCCAGGGGTGAGTGGAGTGTGGCACTGAGCTCTGCTACACTCCGCTGTGCACCTCCAGACAGGACCTTTCTCTCTCTGAGCTGGTTTCCTCATCTGAAGAATTAAAGGTTGTACTCAGTGATCTTCGAGGGCCCTTTCAAGTCTACCGATCATTTGAGAGAGGGTTCCACACACCAGAGCTAGAGATGGGGACTCGCAGGAATGGGGACAGGGCCTGTGGGCAGGCAGAGACAAGAGTGAGGACAGGACAGCAGGAGGAAGGGGTGGCGGAGCCAAGAGAGAGAGCCCAGCCCAGGGAGGCACACTGTGGTCTGGGCAGCTGGGAGGGGTTCCCTCCCAGGGGAGGAGACTGTATCCTTAGGCTGACACAGGAGAGGGGAAACAATGGAACTGTGTGGAGGACAGGCAGCAGCTGTCACCCCACCTGCTTCTGGTCTGCGGGAGAAGAAGATGAAGGGGTGATGGACAAGGCTTTGCCCTCTAACCTGAGTCACCCTACTCCTGCTCCCCAGGTGGTCCAGAGGGAAGGGAATGGCTGCCGTAATGGGAGTACCAGGACTGGGAATTCAGGCCCTACTGCAACATGTAACCTGGGCCCACTCTGATCTGTGAATCCACCTGGCTAGGGAAACCCACAGATTCATGCAGCTGTTTTGGGATTCTAAGGAGCCAGCCAGGATAGGCACTCTAGAAGGACAAAGTCCTCCCCTCAAACCTAGATCACTGCACAACTTTGGCCTGGGTAAAAGGCATGGGCAGGATGCAGGAGGGAGTGAGATACTGGACCACTGGGCTGGCCTTTTGCCAGGATGGGCTCTTGGCCTGTGACATAGTGGAGAACCTATCAGCATTTCCAGCCCCTGCTTGGGACCTCCTTTCCTTGACCCCTTCTCACTGCCCCACTGGGGCAGGAGCAAGGCCCTCCTCAGCCAGTATTCAGGGAGTGCGGATGGCACTCTTTGGCTGCCCTGGCCTCTGCTCTTGTCTGAGTCCTTGGTACTTGGGGCCCTCACAGCCATGGGTTCATGTGTTTCCATGTCTGTGTTCAGGAAGTGCTCATGTCCTGTTTTTCCCCTTAGGCCAGCACTGTCAGGGAAGGGGCGAGGGTGAGCAGGCCTCTCCTCCTCTCCTTCTTCTGCTGTGACCATTTCTGCCCAGAGACTTTGGGAGCTGGGAGGAAAGGGTACTCCTCTCTCTGCCATAGTCTGAAACAACGAAGGAATGGAGGCAGAGTTGAAGGGAATGACCACCTTGCTGTGCAAGCTTAGGGAGTGGCAGGCCTCTCACTTACACACACATCAGTTCTGCTGTGGCAGGAGAGACAGCCTGTATAACACAGGCTGAAAGGGTTTCAATTCTCCTCCAGTGCTAGCCCAGCCCCTCCTCCCCTGGGGGTGGGGGGACAGCACCCACCATCCCAAGCTGTCTGTCTCTATTGCATCTTGTTATGTTTTTAATAACTGAACATTGACATTAACAAGGCAGGTGGTTGCAGCTCTTCCCAGCAGCCCCATTTAGAATCATTGAATCATCACATCATCAAATCCTAGAATCCCGATTCACAGAATGTCCATATCTTAAGTTCCTGGAGCCTCAACATCTTAAAATCATAGAATGTTGTAGGCACACAACCATGTATCCACATAGCCCTGCTGGGAGCTGGGAGTTGTGGAATGCTAGAATCTTCCCAGTAAGAACCCCACGAACTGACAATTACACATTCTCAAAGTCATATACCCCTAGAGGCTGGTCTTATATATCCCTTGGAGATATTGACCCCCAACCTCCTTCTTTTACAGGTGAACAAATGCAGCCCAGAAAAATGGTTTTGTGCAAGACTACCAGAAAGCAGGGAGCCATGCAATGCCCAGCTGGGGACTGCAAGACTGGACCTCCACTTTCAGTGTTCCAGGAAACGGTGGCACGACTTTTACATTCTGAAATAGCAGTATTTATGTTGGGGTGAGGCTGATCCTCTTCACTCTCACTCCCGGCCCTCTCCCACTCTTCCTGCCTTTCCTCACATTCCCCCTCCTGAGCCCACACCACATGCTCTCAGCCCCTCTCACTTTCAGCTCCTAAAACTCTCTTACTTTTTCCATCTCCCTTTGGTGCCCCCAAACAGAGGCAACCATGGATGGGGGTGCCCCGGGCCAACTTACTCAGAGTAGGGGAAAAGAAAGGCAAAATGCTTCTCCCCACCCCTAGGCCACCAGGTCCCCAGAAGCTCCCCTGACAGCTCTTCTCAAGGGAGCAGAACCGGAAGGTCCTGGAACCCCAGGGAGCAGCCACATCAGAGGCGGCAGCTTCAAGGGAGTTGGATCTGAAGTTGGGGGAAGCAGCTGATGATGCTTACAATTTACATTAGAACAATTACATATGTTTAGTATTTTCATAAATTTACATTTTTACTAGTTTTGGAATGTACTCAAGATATTTTTTGATTTGGATTTTATTAAGTATTACATTTCACAGACTGCTTTAATGATCAAATTCTGAACACTCCTTGCCCAGAGCAGACTCTGAGTTCCCCAGTGTTACAGGTGAAGATCCAATAGCCCTGAGCCCAGATCAGGTCTCTGATTAGCTTCAAAGTGCGTGACCTCCTAGGAGGCCTCTGAGACCATTGGGTCTTCCCTCCTGGGCCTCTCAGAGACTGTACAGCACCCACCCAGACACCGAAGCAGGGCGCATTATCCCTCTCCCTTCACTTCTGCAGCTGTCTCCCTCTTCCACCTCTCCCCTCCATCCTTCAGACATTTTCCCGTCTAGTCCTATTCACCCCTTCCCTGGACCATACCAGTCTCCACCTGTTTCCACCCCATAGGCCAGAGAGCGCCCTAACACACAGGTCTCATAAGTCACATCCCTTCTCTCAAGTCTTCCCCTAGTGCCACTTTCCCTCTGGGAAAAAGTCCCAAGTCCTTAATACAGCTTACAAGTCCTACACAATGTGTCCAGGGTAGCTTCAGCAGCCCTCGCTCTTTCTTTCTGATGCTCCCTCCCATCCCAGAGACTCAGCCCAGGGTCCAGCCCTGGGGAGGGGTGTAGCAATGAGCCTTCACAGTCGCCATTCTCTCCTCTGTCCAGAACTTTCTCTTGGCTAATCCCTCAGCTCTCAATTTAGATGGTTTAGATTTGTTTCCTCCTGGAAGCTCCCCAACTTACCCCTCCCTCCCACTCTGGGCTGAAGCAGGGGCCCCTGCTCTGTGCCACAGGCCCCTGAGTTTATTCCCCTCGTTCCTTCCCTCCTAATACACTCTATCAGCATCCCAGACTTCCTCCCTACCTCAGCCCTGGCACCTAGGTATGTGCCACCTGCCTTGGGGCTGATATGGTTTTGCTCAGACTTGGGAAAAGGTGTGGGGAGCATTAAGGCCCCCATCCTGTTCATCTCTACCCACCCTCTCTGTTGAGCACATAGTAGGTGCTCACTAATGTCCACATACAAAGGCAGGAAGGGCAAGAGTGCTTGGAGGAAGTGAGAATCCCTAGGCTGGACTCGGGGCTTCATGGAGGTGGCATCTGGGAGGATCCTCCATATGTCACTGTTAAGGCAACAGCAGGGAACAGGCTACAGGAGATGCCCAGGCCAAACCTAGGGCCACCAGAACAAACAATCAGAGTGGGGACAGGGGCTGCAATGAAGGAAACTGAGTGCCCTAGGCCCCAGGCCTCTGGAGGGGTTGGCTATGCATTCAAGGAAAGCTTCCTGGAGGAGAGGCTACTTTTGGCTGGTTTGGGGTAAGGAAGAAGGTAGAGATGAGTGAGGTTGGAGAAAACGGTGAGGGACAAGGATGTGAAAAGAAAGCTCTGTCCCACTTGTCATTTACCCTTGGGAGGCCAAGGTCAGGGAGATAGGTGGATGGGCAGGGGAAGCAAAGAAGGCTGAGGCAGAATGGAGATAACATCAGTGCTGACACCATGGTCAGGGTGGGAATGGATGGCTGCGGTTGGCAGGGAGCAGGTCCCCAGCTGTGGCTGGGAAACATTTCCTGTCTCCTTGCCAGGGGGGTCATTAATAATCGTTTACCCACCGCAGGCAGCACGGAGGCCAGCCAGGGAGCAGCATGGTGCTGGGGCCAGAGCCCAGCCTGGTGGCCAGAAAAGCGGTATTCTGATACCAGCCCTGCCACCTTGTTGTGAGACGTGGACCAGTCACCTGACTGTCAGTGTCTGAGAATGCTGGTAAAAGGAGAGTCATGTGAGAATGCTGCCTTGAGTCCCCTCCTTGGTCTGGGCCTCAGTTTCCCTAAATGGCAGCTGGGTTGCCAACCCTGCAGGGCAGTTATGGAAAACTGATGCTAGATATGAGCATCTGGATTATGCTAAGCCAAGCTCAGGACACATGGGATGAGGAGAGGAAGACCCAGACAAAACCTTTGCTGAGCTCATATTCTGGCAGAAAACAGAACCCAGCACCACGGGGTGCACACATGGAGCCTCATGAAACCAGGTGCACCAGGCTGGGGGAAACCCAGAAGGGAGGGCCAGCTGCCCAGAATCAAGAGACTGAGAGTGTGTCTGGACACAGAAGGTGGGAGTTCCATGAGACCAATTTGGTCACCACTATGACCCCAGTACTTAAAATGTGCCTGTCTGGTACACAGCAGATACTCAATAAATGCTTCAAGACAAGCGAATGAGTGAATCTGTTAAATAAGACATTTGTGGAAAGGACCTTGGAATTTGAAAGGAACTACCTAAAAGATGATAGTGATGATGATGATGATGACAATGACAACGATGATGACAGTGACAATATTTCAGGACAAAGACAATGAGATAGATGGAAAAGGTGACATGAAAGCTTGAGAAAGCTGGAGGCCCAGGGATAGCTGTCCAAAGGCAGATAGGACTGGTTGGGTAAGGGCCAGCTGCCTTCCCTTTTACCAAAGATCCCTTTTGCCAATCAGGCCACAATCTTCCTTAGCCTTAGGCCACATTTCTCTGCCCATTCCAAGACTGCCTTCAAAGACCAGCTTAAGCTTATTCACTTCTGAGAACCTTCTGGCATGTGATGCTGAGGCATCACCTCAGCCCCTCCCCCAACTGACTCAAATTGTCTCTGTTCCTTCCACTTTTAAGGAGTCCTGGACTTTCACTCTCTCAAACACCTGTTCAGAGTCTGCCAGATAAGGTTTCCCATAGCTTTCTCTGGAGGGTATGACCTGGCTCCTCCTGCTGCCCGCATGTCCCCCATCACACTAGAGGGGTCCCAAAAAGTTTGGCCAGCTCTCCCCTTTCACAAGGTGTCTCTCTGATGTGACCCACATCTTATGTGGGTCAACAAAAAGAGATGGATTGAGGTTGCCCTGGTTGTCTCCCAGCCCAAGTATCCTCCATGGGGGTTGCAGCCACAGAGAGAAGGAAAGAAAAGTGAGGCTGGAGAAGGGGGTGCTCGGCAGCTCAGCACCCTTGAGGTGACATGAGCTTTGGGCCACCACGGACTAATACTGCACAGTTGACAAACTTGCCTAACTCCATGCTCAGCACAAGCTGCTCTTGTACCAAGAGGTGCCACCAGGCCTCTTTGCCTGCCTCCACCCCTCCCCTCCACAGAACACTGTGAGGTGGTGGTAAGCACAGGAACCTTGTCTGCACATCCATCCTCTTCCACACACACCCCCCACCCCCTCCAAACCGGTCAGGCTAAGAGGAAAAGAACAAAGGTTCCCGGACCACGACATCGCCTGCCGCCCGCCTGTCCAGCGCCTGCTTAGCCGGAAACCCAAAACAAAGGCCTTGGTCAAAGTGAGGAGGATGAAGGGCAAAGGGTAGGGGCAGCTTGGGCTGGGGGGAGAATGCAAGAACGTCACAGGGCATCTCTGGGGACCTCACGGGGAGGGGAGCAAAGGAAGGACAGCAGCCAACTCCTCCCTGCACACACACGTCACTCCACAAACATTTATGGGGCACCTGCTATATTCCACACAGCCCAAACATTACATACCTTATTCCTCCCACTACGCACCTTCCACACACACTCCCTTCCCCCCCACAGCAAATTCTGCAGCTCTCAACATCCCTACCTCATCCTCTAGCTCACTGGACACCCCTCACTCACCCCTCATCACACACGCAAACAGCTCACAGAAGAAAAGATCACATAATCCACACCTCACACCCAAAAGTCACACAGCCCACACACCCACACTTCACGCCACACTCACACTCAGTCTTCCACCATGCACCTCACACACCTCTCACTCACCTTCCAACCACAGACATGCATCCAATCAAATTCAACACACATATCACCCAGACTCAGAGACACATGCAAACACACCTGCATAGATAATGTGCACACCTACTGTCACACATTTGTGGGCACATGTAGCCCCTCAGCATAGACAGCCCTGCTAGCACACTGCCTTCTTTTTTTGTTTGTTTTTGTTTTTGGCCAAGGCTGGGTTTGAACCTGCCACCTCCGGCATAACACTGCCTTCTTCCATACCACCCTCATGTGTGCACACACATACACACACTTTCAACTGATCTCCTGGTCTAGGATCCCTTGGCCCTGGCTGCACCCTTTCCTGGCTGTTCCTGGAACATCCACAGATACATGACACTCAAACACCAACACACAGGTTCTAATATATATATCAGAACAAGCAAACCCAGGGTATGCCACAGTGGCTCTAAGCCAGCCACCTAGGCCACAAACATAAGCAACTCCCTAACTCCTCTCTGATAAGACATCCAATGGAACCCATCAGTCCCCCACAATGGCCCTTCCTGTCTACACACAACACCCAATAACATACACAACCACATACACAGCCCCCATATCAGCTGCCCCCACAACAGCTCCACCTTACAATGACAGACATACAACTACATACACACAAGTTCCCTCCACACACAACGGTCACACACCCAGCTGCCACCACCCACAGCACTGCCTCCCTAGCCACACACAGCATGCACCATGGATTCACAATGCCCACATTCCCCACCATCTTCCCACACACAATCTCCCTCACGAGGACACAATGAGACTTGACACAACACCTATGATTACATACAAGGCACACTCAAACCATGCAACCCAGCCCATGCTACACACACATGGACACCCTCACACAAACACATACACTCCTAACTCACCCCACCACAGGTGACTGACAGCAGGCTGCAGTCTACTCTCCCCCACCCCAAACCCTGCTGCCTCTCTCAAGAATAAGGCACAGGGACCAGGGGCTTTATAAGTTACAGACACTGGTGCCCTACCACAGGCTCCCCACCCACCTCAGATCCCCTGGGCAGCACTGGAGGGCAGCACACTCCATGTTCAAGCTTTATTCCACCTGAGCCCACAGCACACTATCCCTGAGAATGAGGGGAGGGGTTGGCGGAGGTCTGGGGACACCGGCCCTGCTCTCTGAGCTTGCCCCCTCCTCACACCAAAGCAGAGGCAGATGGCCTCAGAATGAAGACAGAAACCTAGAGAAGTTGGGGAAGGAGACAGACCAAGAGAGGGGGGCACATGGGGGAACAGAGAGAAGCAAAAGGGCAGAGAGCAAACCCAGAAAGACTTCCAGAAAAAACAGAAGAGAAACCCAGAGAATAAAGTGGGGCTGCCACACCCAGAGAGAAAGAAGTGGGATGGGGAGACCAGCGCAAAAAGACCAGAGGGAGGAAAGGAATGGGGTGGGGTGGGAGATCCTATAGAGGAGATGAGAGAAACCCTGACAGAAAAAGGGCTTTGGACTCTGGGGTTGATCTGAGCCAAGGACTGCAGTCTAGTTGATTGAGTAGGAATCTGGATGGGTGCACAGCCTCAGCTGCGATGTGGAGCTTCAGAAGCCTGAGGTGAGGCCCCAGCTTTGAAGCAGGGTCCCAGCAGAAAGTGGGGGTTCAGGTGCTCTGGCTGTGCTAGAACCCATATGGATGGTTAAGGTCCAGAGGCTAGGGCAGGAGTCCTCCACTTCTTTAGGGGGAGCGGGGAGGCATAGGGAGAGCTCTCAAGTGAGGACTGGGGTCCCACTGTGGACTGGGAGTTCAGGGGTTGGGGTTGACTCCGGTCCCGGATCCGATGGGGTTCAGAGCTTAGGGTGGCGTTGGAACTGTGAGTTGGGGCTTCAAGGACTCCGAGTAGGAGCTGCAGTCCAGGCACCAGAGTAGGATTCAGAATTAGGGGAGGGATCCCGTCCCTGAGGAGGTTTCAGAGGGTTCAGATCAAGGTGGATCACGGAGCTGAGGACCTGGCCCGGCACTCGCCGGACACCCGGCTCCCCTTGTACCCAGAGCTGGGGGGCCCCCTACCTGCAGGCTGTCGGCGCATGGTTGCGGCGGCGGCGGCGGCTCGTCCGGCTTGAGGAAGACCTGCTGGCCCCGCCTAAGGAATTGGACAACAGCGATGAGGATGTGGTGCAGCACCAGGACCATGCTCGCAGCCGCCCGCCCGCCCGCCCGCCCGCCGGCCCGGCCGCTGTGCTCGGTCAGCGCGTCCGCGACAGCTTCACCGGGTCCGCGAGAGTGTCCGCCCCAGCCCCGCCCCCAGCCCGCCCCGGCCCCGCCCCCAGCCCGCCCCAGCCCCGCCTTTCTCCGGGCGGCGGGGACAACACCTCTCATCCCGTCGGATCTTCAGACCCCATCAGAGCCCCATCGGCTCTCACCTCCCTTCTCTCCGCTGCCCGGACTCCCTGGATTCTTCCAGCTTGTCTGCGTTTAGGATCCCCCGCCAGTCAGCGGCTCCCAGCCTTCGCTCCCTTCCCCTTGCTCCACCGCCACTCCTCTTGCTAGCTCGGAGCCCCCACCCTGTCTGATCGCATTCTCTCCCCTCACCACCACTTTGAGTCCTGGGTCTCAGCTAGAGTCCCGAGGCAAGGGACCAGCGGAGTTGGGGGAGAGGGTGGAGAAGATAGGGGAGAAGCCGCGGACCACACAGGAACCCTGGGCTTGCTCCTCTCCCTTAACCCCAGGAGGAAACGGGATGTCAGGGCGAATTCCAGAGGTCACTCCGAGACGGAGAGGCCCTGGAGCAGTAGAAAATCTGCGAGGTAGACACGTGCGCAAAGCCACTGGAGGAGCGCTCACGCAGACAGACGCACCACTCCTGAGTGAGGGTAAGGCCACTGGGGCACCCAGGACTGGGCAATCAGGTCTGGTCGGAGCCTCTGGAGGCCGGAGAGGATGCAGGCCCCGGGGCCACGCAGTCCTCAGTTCCGCGATGGGACTCGCGCTCCCGGAGCGCATTTCTCCGCAGAGCGGCCTCCGGGTTCAGGAGCCTGCGGCAGCCGCGACACTCTTGCGCCCCCTGCTGTCGCATGGCAGCGGTGCAGTCCGGCCTCAGTGGCCAGAGGCCTGGCTGAGGGAGCGGGGGGCGGGTCACTGGGGTCAGCTCCCTGCCTGGACTGACCGGCTCTTAGCCTCAGCTTAACATGAGAGCGGCCGAGGTCATGGGACGTATCTGGACTGAGGGTACACTTGAGTTCCACTTGACAGAGAGACAGTGCACTTGAGTCCGCTTGGTCTATGCCAGCAACTTACTGCATGACCTTGGTCAGATCCCCTTCCCCGCTTACTGAGCCCCAGTTTTCCTATCTCCTTCACAGGACTTCCAAGAGCAGAGTCCCCTGACAGCTCTCACTGTGGTCTGACCTGAATCCTTCCTCTCTGCAACTGCCTCCCCAACTCTTGGAGGGTGACTCAGTGAACCCCCAGCCTTCCAGCCTCCCCACCTCATTTGGGTGATTCATCAGGGCCCTTTCTCCCTGGGGAATGATTTCCTCAATGTTGAGTCACTGAGCCAAATCCTGGACACAGTCCAGGCACCTGGCACACAGGCTTGGCAGAGTCCTAGCTGTCCCACCAGCTCAGGGGGTGACTCTCCACACTAGGATTTTTCCCATCTTTCTGAGAATCAGCTCTGGGCATGCTTCCTTCCCTGCTTGAACATCTTTGGTGGCTCCTTACTACCAACACAGTAAAGCCTGAACCCTCAGTCTGACGTGCCAGACCTTATAAACTGAACCCTGACTTACTCCCTTTTCCACCATTCCTTAAATTTATATGACTTGCACTGCTCCCATCAGTGACTGACTCATTCTCACCTCCAGGCCTTTGCCCATGCCATCCTACCCCCAAAGCCCTCCCAGATCCTTTCAGCCTGCTGATCATTCAGGGGCCATTTGGAGGCCCACTTATTTCCAGGAGGCCTCCCTTGGATATTACCTTAATTCTCTGGGTAGCCCATTTTTTTCTTTCCTGGGAGTCATATCTGGGGACTTAGCAAGAGGCAAGGAATAAGTCAATATATTTTACTGCATCTTAAAAATAGGGGCAATTTGTCCTACTTAATAATACTATAGAAAACATTATATGGGCTAAGATATGTACAAGTCCTGCCCCTCAAAAAAGCTTCCTCTCCCTTTTGGGGGCTCAGTTTTCTACTCTGTAAAAGACAATGACCAATGGAAGGGCTACTGTAAGGACTAAGTCTGAACCCTGAGCCTGGTACAAAAATATCTTGGTAAATCCTGAGCATGTATCACTGGCTTGGTCCTGGGCTCTGGATTACTTGGGTGGGATACAGGTACCCAGGAGGTATCTGTTATGGCTACTGCAGAACTACTTTCTTTATTGCCCAGGCTACAGTACTATGGTGTCAGCATAGCTCATAGCAACCTCAGACTCCTGGGTTCAAGTGATCCTCCTGCCTCAGCCTCCTGAGTGGCTAGGACAACATATGCCCACCACAATGCCCAGCTAATTTTTTCAGTCTTCCTCAGGCTGGTTTTGAACTCCTGACCTCAACTGATCCTCCCTCCTGGCCCTCCAAGAGTGCTAGGATTATAGGTGTGAGACGCTATGCCCAGCCAGAAGTTATTTCTTAAATTTCACTTAAGGCTCTCATATTACAGCTCAATGGCTGGGGTCTCAGGTGCATGCTCTATGTCTCCCCCAACTCAGGGATTCTTTCTGTGTCAGTCTTTCCGATTCAAGCATTCTTCAGAGGGTCTTGAATCCTAACTCTGTCATAGAGTTCCTATGTGATTTTGGGAATGCCACAGCACCTCTCTGGGCCTCAGTTTCCCCATCTGTGAAATGCTATTACTCTAGATTAAAAAATAAGCAAACTTCTTTCTTTTAGTGCTTGGCAAAATGTAGAGTCCTTTCACAAACATCCTCTCATATAACCCTTGAAATTCCCTGAGCCCCTTCTCAGATGGTGCAACCATAGCTCCTTGAGGTGGCACATGTAAAGGCCTTGCCAAGTTGTCACAGCTAGGAAGTAACCCTGCTCCAAGGCTAGGAGTCCTCCACTCGCACAGGGATCTCTCTGCCCTCCCTCCAACTCAGCATCCTGCAATCCTGTGCTGGCTTCTCACCCAATTTAAAAATGCTGATCCCTAGAACCCCCATTCCAGCTTTTTTTTTTTTTTTTTTTTTTTTTTTGAGACAGAGTCTCAAGCTGTCACACTGGGTAGAGTGCCATGGCATCATAGCTCACAGAAACCTCGAATTTGGCCTCAAGCAATCCTCTTGCCTCACACTTTTGCTCAGACTGGTCTCAAACTTATGAAGTCAAGTAACCCACCCACCTTGGCCTCCCGGAGTGCTAGGATTATAGGCGTGAGCCACAGTGCTGGCCTCCATCCCAGATATTTTTAAATGCTCCCAGGTGGTTCTAATTTGATGCCCAGCCTCAGAACCTGAATTAAATAAATATTCTCTCAGACTCACTTCTGTCCTATGGAGGTAAGGGTCAGGGCTGGCTCCTAGGGCTGAGTCTGTACATCCAGGACTAGGAGGCTTTAACATTTATTGAGCATGTATTATGTGCCTTGCATTTCAAATTCTCAACATTATAAGGTAGGCACTGTTATTAGCTACATTTGACAGATTAAGGGAAACTGAAGCACAGAGAAATTAAGAAACTTGCCCACAGTCCCATAGCTAGTAGTAGTAGCAGAGTCAAAATTCAAACCTAGGCCTTCTGGCTCTAGTCTGTGCCGTAAAACTCATTCCTTGTATCTTGAGCAAAGGTAGGTAAGAAAAATAAATTTTCTAAGCTCTATTTTGTCCCCAAAATGCAGTGACTGAAGATCCTACTATCCTAGTGTCTATATCCTCTGCCCATTTCAAATACCAAGAAGCCTAGCCCCAGCTCCTGCTGTCCTCTCTGCTCCAGCTCAGGAATGCCTGGCCAGCCTCTTTTTCTCTCCCCACCATACGAGCCACTTGGCCTGTGCCTAGTGGCCCAGCTGTCCCAGACTGAGTATTTCAGGAAAAGGTGACTCAGCTGATAGCCTACCCGACCTCAGGCCCTGTCCAGGAACTAGTACTGCCCTGTTCCTAATAATAATGATGCTTCCCATTGGGAGGACCTTACATCCTTACCCAGGCCCCAACCAACAGCCTCAGAAAGCACTGCTTTAGTCACATTTTACAAGTGAGGAAACTGAGGCTGAGAGATATAACTTACCCAAGATTACCCAACTGGTTAGTATAGGAATGCAGACCCATACCTATTGACCCCAAACCCAGTGCTCTTTCCTCTAAGGATGAGCATCTCCTGTACAGCCCAGACCTACCAGGGAAGATTCACTTGACCATGCCAACTCCATATGCATGACCTTCATGGGGCAACTCCCAGCCTCCAAGCCAACATCCAAACTTTTAGCATGGCATGCAAATGACTGTTTCCTGATTCTTCCCCTACCACTTCCTACCATCAACCATGCCTGACTCTGGTACACCCCAAACTTCTGGCTTTTATTCCATTTCTTTGCCTTTGCTCAACCTGTTCCCCTCTCACTTTGAATGCCCTTTCAAAGATATATCTGCCTGTCAGTGTCATGCATTTGTTTGTTCATTCATGCCACAAATATTTACTGAGAGTTTACTCCATGCTACCTATTGAAGATAGAGAAATTATAAAGTCAAATCTTTCAAGATACATACAGGAAGAAAACTCCCACCCAATGAGAAGTAATTCCCACCGTGTCTCCCCAGTCTACACTGTCCTCTGTCCTCACATCTTCCTAGCCCACCATCAAGGGCAGGGACCATCAGATATTTTCCTGAGTCCCCATGGTCCATCCCAGGCTTGGAACACTGTGGTGTCCAATGAGCTCCAGTGAAGTAGAAGGATGGTTTCCCTCTCACCGTCTCTCCATCTGGCGGGAGATTGGTACTGGCAGGACCTCCATAAGCCCCAAATCTGTTCCCGCCCCACATGACCATGTGTCCTGTTTCCATGAGCTCGTCTGGCACCTGATATACATCTATCCTGCTGTGGTTGACCATACTCAGACCATCAGAAGCCCAGGTTCAAACCCAAACCCTTCCCTGACATGCTGGATGACCTTAGGCAAGGCGCTGACACTCTTTGGCCTCAGACTTCTCAGTGGCTATGAAGGTTATCCTGATTCTCTCTGAGCACTCAGGCAGCTGAGGTGAAGGGAGGTAGGATCCAGGCAGGCCTAGCTGGGCAGAAGGCAGCTGTCCTGAGCCAACGGGCCTGTCTGGGCATGTCAGGCACAAGGGCTGTGAGCAAGGACCAGATCCCAATACAGGAGGCCCCTTAGGAAAGAATGTGTATGACTTGGTCTCTCCATGACCTGAAGTGGAGCCTGTTGACTAAAATAGGGCCCCACATGCAAGGGACTCTGCAAATGGACAATCCATGAAGCTTCCTGGAGAAAAGTGACATCTCCGTGGGTTAACCCTGTCCTCAACACTTCAGCCCTTTGGTGGGCATGGGTGTGCAACTGGACAGGGGTGTGAGCCACCCTTAGGCATCCCTGTGTGTGGTTGGAATGTGTGCAAGCCTGCACCCAGGTGTGTAAGCATGACATGTGTGAGGACCGGAGAGTGTGTGAGTAGATGTATGTAAGTCTGTATCACTGTAAGGGTGTGTGATGTTTCTTGGTATAACTGAAGTGTGTGCGTGAACCCAGATACATATCTGTATCTAGAGAAATGAACACACATGTGTCTTTGTGCAGGTACAAGTGTACACACAGGTATGTGTGCTCAGTCCTATGTATGCACAAGTGTCCAGGTATAGCATGTATGTGCTTTCGTGTTTGTGAATATGTGTGTGTACTCAGATTCACTCCTGACCACTCGTCCAGCTTCAGCTCTGTGCCCACCGGCTATGGCTCCAGATGTGGGGGTGGTCCTCATAGAGAGAGGATATGACCGCAGGCAGGTGCTGGGGACAATATAGATTTCAGCTCTGGATGTGCAGGGCCTGCTCCCAGAGCCCTGGCAGCAATGCTGAGTCTGAAAGCACACAGGCTAAGTAAACTCAGGGTCAGAGGAGGAGGTAACATGGGGGGGGAGTCAGCCATCTTCATATTATTTGCATACATATTTGATATTTGTCTTCTCTGCAGCAGATGGTAACTCTGTGACCCTCCAGGGTGAAGTGAACCCATAGAATTCTATCCCAAAACTAGTTCAGGACCTGCTGGCTCACACTGGAGCTAAGGTTCAGGAGACTTGAGCCATGACACACCTTGGGCCTTAGCGTCTGCTTTCCATCATCCACAGATCCTCATCTTCCACTATACAGGCTGCCTGGGCCACACAAAATCACACACACACACACCCCTACACACAAAGTCTCCATAGATACACATACATAGTCCCATCACCCCTACACATACACACACACACACACACACACACACACCCTCAAACACATCCCCCATGGCTCCTACACAGGCAGGCACAGGTGGGCGGTGCTTCAGTGCCTCCTACCAGGACCACTTGCCAGAGAAATCTTTTCTATATCCAAGTCTGTTTACTTCACCCCAATCCACGGGACAAAGCTGGAACCCAGGTCTTGACCTTCTAGCTCTCAAGCTGGGCAAAGCCTCCTGTCCTGCTGCACCCACACTCTGCCTGCCTTCTGGCCTCATTTCCCACGGCTCACCAGCACTTCTCGTCACTGTCTGGAGGAGCTCAGCCTCCCCACCATGCTGTTAGCTCCAGGGCACAGGACTTTTTTTCTGTTTTGCTCACTGCTATTTTGCCCCAGCATCTAGTAACAAAGCTTGACCCAGAAGAATTGCTCAAAAAGACATCTATGGACTTCAAGAATTAGTGGTAGAACCTTCCTTCCCCCCAGGCCTGCCCCCTTTTGTAGGACTTATTCAACCACGTTTGTTTCCTTGTATGCCTCCCCCGTCATATTGGGATTCCACTGGGTCTGATTTAGCTCCGTGTCTATGTCCAGCATGCGGCTAGGCACAGAGAGATGAATGGGGACAGATTCAGGGACAGATCCTAGGGTGTGCCCCCCCTCCCCTGTGGGGCTCAGGGACATCTGGAATGTGGTGCCACTTGGGCCAATCACACAAAACTCAGCTGCCCCAGGGAAGTCTACACTGCTTCCTGTCCCTGTATGAACCTCTTTCTGAAGTCGCTCTGACTGAGTGTTCAGCCCCTGCCCTGCTTGCACACTCCCTGGGATGGGGAGCTCACTTTCTTACCAGCCAGCTCCTTCCCTGTGGGGTGGCTCTGCCTGACTCTGACTCCTCCTACAGCACTATTCTGTCAACCCCGGATCATTCTGAGCCACAGATTCCCATGGAAACCAAGAAGAAAGATGAGCAAAGGGAGAGGCAGATCCCAGCTTTCTCAGCAGCTCTAAAAAGACTTTTCCAGTTTTGGGCAGAAGTGGGAAAAATGAGCTCTTGGCTCTCAGCCCACCCCGGGACAGGCAAGTGGGTGCTCAGGACCCTTCAACTCAACCACCACCCTCAGGAACCTAGAGCAGCAGGGCAGAGGCAGTTTTGGGCTCTTTTGGGAAAACCCCACTGAGCCACATCCCTGGAGCCCCCATCCTTCTCACTAAGCTGCCACCCACACACAGAGCCCCCCCCCCACAGCCCTTCCCTCTTTACTAAGCCCCAGCCCATCACCAATCCTCAACCCCTCACTGAGTTGCCTCCCATCCCCCATGCCCCTACCCACCCTTTCCTGCCCTATCTTCTTCCTCAATGGCACCTCCTGCCACCCAGTCTGCAGGCCCTGGGGAGGCAGGGGGGTTGCTCTGACTCCGGCCCTAGGAGAGCCACATGGAGACGGTTCCTTCTTTGCCCTGATGGCAGGCTGGACAGATGGATAAAGAGGGCAGGCTGGTCCTCTGCCAAAGGTGGCTGCCCAGAGCCTCACCCAGCCCTGCCAAGACAGCTGCAGCCACAAGGCTATTCCTGGTCTGGCCCCACTCCAGGGTGCCTCAGGCTGCAGTTAGTCACTGATCCCAGTCCCCCACCAAACACACACAGCAAAGGTGCTAGGACTTGAGCCCACCAGAAACACCAAGACATCGAGAAATACCAAGAAAGTCTAAGCAACAGAGATCCAAGGCCCCATGTTCCAAACACTCCCTGACGACTGAGAAACTGTCCTATTGCCTGGTCTGTAGCTTCGAAGCTCCAAGAACTCCCAGAACCTCATTTTCTAAGAAAATCAGAGTATAATGCTCCATCATCTGAAGAGTCTGTGCTTCTTACACTATTCTATGAATGTGAGAGCCTGGGGTCCTGAGACCAGAGGAGCCCCAGACCCTATCATTCTATTATCCTTAGCCTCAGATGCCCTGACTCCAGAATTCCAACCTCAATTTCCCCTCAGAACCCAATGGTCTGTGCACTTGAGTCTCCATGAGGTAAGGGGGAGGTTGCCCCTGTGTATGCCACAGTTGAGGGACACTGAGGACAGGGATTGGGGGAGCCCAAGGAAATGAACACCCACCCCCCCCTTCCCAAGCAGTATCAAGGGGAGCTGTAAGTGGCTTGGAAGTGGAGCTGGGGAGGGGCAGGGTCCATGCGTGTGAGTCAGTCTAACCCTTCACTCTCTAGCTGTGTCATCTTACACAAGTGCCTCCTTAGACCTCTGTGTCTTCACTTCTAAACTGGGGGTCAGCTGGCCTTCCTTAGAAGGCAGTGTCAAGAACAAATGAAATGAGAATCTTACGTACTCAACTCAGGGTGTGGCACAAAAAACAGTGCCTTTGTCCTCATCCCCCAGCATGCCTCAGAGCCCACTGGCAGTGCCCGTGCCCGTGGTTTAGACATAGAGGTGTTAAGCCTTCTCTGGCAGTCCAAGTGATGTGGGACTTCTCCCCATGCTTCCCCTAAGCTCACATCTTCTCCTCTCTTTCTTCCCACCTTTCCTGGAAGCCTGCAGTCCTTAGTTTAGAGACAGGCCTAAAAGGAGGGGAGAGCTGTGCTCTAGAATCAGGAAAGCCCTCTTACTTCTGAGCAGTACTCAGTTTTCTCATCTGTACAGTGGGCCTTCCATGGACAGTCCACAGCCCTAGGATTTAGGCTGTGTAGCCGTGGTGGAAGCAGGGAGCCATATGGGAATAGGCAAAGGAACCCCAATGTGGCTCCCCACCCCAGGACTTCCAAATGCGAAAGGAGAATTTCATCATCATCTCTTTGCACCTGGCAAGAACACACCAAGAGACTGGGTCCCTCCTCCAAGAGTCCCTCGGCCTGGCTGCTTCCAGATGTGGTCCTGGGTTCTCCCCTCAGACCCCTGCATGTATGTGATGCATTCCAGCCTCTATCTTTTTGCTTACACCATTCCCCATGCCTGGGGAACCTTTTCCCTATACTCTGCCAAGTTGTTAAATCTTGAACAACTTTAAAGGTGAAGGAAGGGGAATGGCCACCAATAACCACCTTCTAAGTGCCAAGCCTACCCAGTCTATTCTTTCATTTAAAATTCGTGATATTATTAGCCCACAGCAACCTCAAACTCTTGGGCTTAAACGATTCTCTTGCCTCAGCCTCCCTAGTAGGTGGGACTACAGGTGCCTGCCACAACGCTCACCTATTTTTTGTTGCAGTTGTCGTTGTTTAGCTGGCCTGGGCCAGGTTTGAACCCACCAGCCTCAGTTTATGTGGCCGGCACCCTACCCACTGAGCTACGGGTGCTGCCCTTTTAGCCTGATTTTAAAGTTGATGAAACTGAGGCCCTGGGACCCGAAGTCATTTGGTTAAAGTCATGCAGTTAGAAATGGCAGGACAGCAATTCCAACCCAGCCTCTTCTGGCTCCCAGGCTTATGCCTTTAGCTCAGGCTGACTCCTGGGAGAGGAACCTAGGGTCTCCCTCCTGACTCCTTCTTTGGGGTCAGGGCTGCACTAGGGTAACTCTTCCCAGGCCAGTGGTCCCCAGAGCTCCAAAAGGTGGAAATCATGGCCCCCCTTCTCTTGTCTCCCCAAGTTGGAGGCAGCCTAGAGCCTGGCCATGCTTCCTGATTGATCAAAAGTCGCTTGATCAGTAAAGGCTCCTATCGTGGGACTGGTAGACGTGGCATTCTGTTTCTAAGCACCCGTCGCTATGGAAGCCAGGTGCTGCCAGCCCAAGGCCTAGCAACAAGGCATGGAAGGCCATCAGTGGGGGCTTCTGAAGCAGCTAGCAAGAGAGAGCAAAGATGGGCTACGTCTGTGTTCTGGGCTGGAGGGCAGGACCTGCTACCCTGGCTGGGCTTGTAAGAGGAGGAAGAAGGCAAAGAGGTCAACACCAGGCAGGCCCTGAGAGATGGAGACCCAGAGATAAGGGCAAGAAGAAATATGCAGAGACAGACAAAGGGAATCCAGAGATGGGGAAAGGCAGAGACTCCGTCAGAGAGAGAGCTTCAGGAAGGTGGAAGGACACAAGAGCTAGTCAGAGTCACAGAGACAGACCTCTTACAGCCAAGAGGCAGGGAGGGCCAAACTCCCAGGGGGTGCTCCAGACTCCCAGGGAGGGAGAGGGTGTGCAAAGAGTGGGGCAGAGCCACAGGGAAATGACAAAGATGGATGGACGCATGCCAGAGGAGATAAGCCTGAGGCAGAAGGCAGTAATAAAGGCGGAGGACTGGGGATGGAGGGGCAGGCAAGGCCGCAAGTGCAGAGGCAGAGCAGCCAGCAGTGTGGCGGAGCTGCAGAGTCCTGGCCCTTTCCTCCTTGGACTGCTCAGCAGTGGCAAGGGTGTCAGCACCCTTTTACCACCACCCAACCACCCTGGCCTCCCCCTCAGGACACAGAATTATGTTGGCACAAACCTCAGAAAAGAATCTCTGGATGTCAAGGGTCACATGTCTCCCCGACCCTCAGTGGAACAGCTCTTGTACCAGATCACACAATGAAGCAGTGTCTGAATACCAGGAAGTCAGGCCTTGGTGATCCCAGCTCTTCCCCCCCACCCCCCCACCCCCCCACCCCCAAGAGAGCCCATGTCTTAGTTGGCCAGGGAGGCTCTGTTAGTGCAGAAAGTCACACTTGTTGGCATACCAGAGTGAAAGAGAAGATGACAGAACCTAACGTGGGACCCCCTGATGGGCGGCAGGGCTCCAGCCCCAGATATCTACTTCCTGCTTCCTCAAGGACATAGCCTGTTTTGGGGTGTGGGGCCCCAGGAAGAAGCAGCACACGAGGACCACAGCTGGCCATCTCGGGGCTGGGCCTAGGGAGGCATGCTCTGGGGACGCAGCACAGCCTGATCCCTTGGGGTTAGCGAAGTGGCAGGCACTTGACAGGTAACAGCTCATTTACTTCTCACGGGAACCCGTTAGGAATGAAGAGCAGAGCATTGTGCTCTAATACCACCAGCAGCAGCAGCCTGGCCCAGGACTTAACCCCAGTTTTCTTGAGGCCAGTGCAGGCTGGAGAGCTCCTCTGCCAGGTGAGGGAAGTTCCTTCCAGAGGGAGGGTATGGAGTGGCCTGGGGAGGGTCTAAAGCCCTGTCCTGGACACCACTGCCCCTAGCACCATATGTACCTTCTCCCCTTGTCAGTATGGGTAACAGCACTTGGCTAGACTGTCAGGTGCTGACATCTTCCTCACCCTCTCTCCCTCCTCTCCACCCTCCCCTACTCTGAGCTAACTGTCCCAGGGATGGGGAACACCATCAGGTGCACCTGACAGCCAGACCTCAGAGGCACCCTGCCAATCTCTCCAGACTCAAGGGAGGAACAAGACAAGATGAATTAAGTGCCTACTATGTACTCCTTACATTTATCATCTCATTAAATTGCTCGTGGAGGTCTCTGGAAGCTCTGTGGTGGATTGCCTCACCTTCTCACAGCTCCTGGCCTCCCTACCCATCCTCACCACCACCATAGGGCAGCTCTTGCAGCTGCCACCACAAGATCTACCTATGGGACACGGTGGGCAGGGTAGCAGTAGGCAAATTTCATTCAAACTGGGAGCCAGAAGTTTGATTCTCAGCATCTGTAGTGCCCATGACAGGGACTGTAGGGGGATAGAGGGAAGGTGGGCTGGCAAGTGAGAGGCCAGAGGAAGGCAGGAGCAGGAGAAGGGGACAGCTGTACACCAGCCTCATCTCTCACACACCCCTATGTACAATGGACTTGTGCTGCAGCCCAGAAAAAAATTGACCATGGTGCCACACTCCCCTGAGCCCCGTTCTTGGAAGGCAGTGCTGCAGGGATGATCGATCCACTGCCTCCCCACATCCCCTTCCCACTGCCTAGAGGCTGCCTCCTCCATGAAGCCCCCTGGCCCACCAGTGTCACAGCTAAGGTGAGAGGCTGGGGGCAGCCTGGGGTCTATAAGTAGTGACCCTTCACCATCTCTGCAGCCCAGCATTCTTCTCACTCCTCAGGAACCCGGCCTGAGGAGATGGGTGGTATAACAGCTGATATGGTAGGACATGTTCATGTGCACACATGGGTTCCCATGCATGTGTGCCCAGGCCGAGTCAGGGCAGTGACAGAGGCATTGTGAATGCAAGATGGGAGCAAATCCCAGCTCCTCCCCTTACTACATAGGGATCTGTGCAAGTCCATTAACCTCTCTGAGCCTCAATTCCTTATCTGTACAGTAGGGTCAGTGACAATACCCAACTCACAGGCTGAGTGAAATTATATACACAGAGCTCTGGTATAATGCTTGGCATATGATACCCTTTTGGTGCATGAAAGCTTTTATTAGAGTTAAGGTGAACTCACATGCGTGTGTGCATGTATAGTGCCCTATAGGTGTCCTTGGGAGGCCAGGAGGAACTCCTGGCACTCCTGCAAGGGGGTGGGGGCGGGGCACAGGCTGTTCCCTAGCCCTGAGGACCTCTAGAATGGGGGCTGCAGTCAAACTCTTAGCTCACCCTCAGACAAGGAAGACCCCCGCACCCCCCTGCATCCCCAAAGAAAACCACCTGTACTGGGTGAAGCTGTGCAGAGAGATGGATGGCTTGGTGGCCACCAGACAGGAGTGGTGATTAGGAGGCTAACGGTCCAACATCCGGAGTGTTGTGGGAGGGAGCCTGGGCTGCAGGGCCATCCATCACAGCTGGCAGGCCCAGCTATGCCACACAGCGGGATGGGAGAGAGTCAAGGTGAGACCTGTGAGTCAGAGAAGTGTAGACAAGCTGAGGGCCAGGCAGTGGGGCTTGGCCCAGACACTGCTGTAACCCTGAATGAGCCACTGTTACCTTGGGACCTCAGTTTCTTCAACAGAACAATCGCCTCTACAGGTCTCTTTCTGCCCAGATAAGGCTTAGCACTTCAGACCCAATATCAAGCCAGTCCTCCTGACCCAGTCAGCACAGCCCCTGCCTATGCAAATTTCATTCAAACTGAGGGCAGAGTCACCTAGGGGATCTCCCTACCTTTTGGAGAGAGAAAAACCTGCTAGCAAGTCTGGGGCAAGAGGTCCCAGCTGGGGCCTAGTGGGACCTGAGCAGATCCTAACTCTCAGTCTGTCCCTATGGACTTAAGCAAGCTTCAGCAAGTCACTTTCCTGCTTTGGGCCTCAGAGTTCCCATCTCTATAATAAGCAACAACAAAAGTCTTCGGGGCTCCTCTTTCCTCATGGAAATCTGCATGCTCCTCACTGCATCTACGTCCTCCAGTTTGGGCCAGCTCCAACGCTTCCTTGTTCTCTGCCACACATCCCACACTCAGGCCGTTCTGAGCTGTTGTCACCCTCCCATTCTATGCTGCTTCACCTCTGGACCTTGCTCCTCCACTGGAAAGCCTCCTCCTCACTTGTCAGGGCCAGAAGTGTGGACTCCTCTGCAAAGCCACCTGCAGAGCGCTCTGGTGGGCGAAGCCCAGCCCTCTTATGGAGCCACCAGTGGGCCCCCCACACTTTCCCTAAGGCATAGACCAAAATGATTCCCAGGGCAGGGGAAAAGGTGGGCAGCCCAGGGCCTCAAATAGGAATAGGGCTCAGGAAAGGTGGTAGGAAGGGAGGGAGGAACAAAAAACAAGGAGGGAAGAAAGGAGGGAAGGTGAGAAACTGTCTCCAAGGTCCCTTTGGATCCAACAATCTGAATAAGGCCCAGTCCACTCCTGACAGAGCCCCATGCCCTGGCCCCTGACCTCTATCCCCCAGGCCTCAGCCCTTGTCTCACACACACACACCAGGACAAAGGCCCAGAGCTGAAGAGGTCTGTGGCCTCTGCTGCTGAGCCCTGACTGGGGGCTAAGAGTGCCACGCAGTCGTCATAGCGATGCTGGCTGCTGTCATCACTAATTCATCACTTGAGCCCTGGGAGGCCAGTGAGGTGTGAGGAGAGCTGGTCAGAGCTGATCTGAGGAGCCCTGGGCAAAAGAGTCCTGAGGCCTTGGGCTGGGAGAGGAGCAGAGATTAAATTCTATCACCCCAATCCAGCTGTGTCCTTCCCTCAGCCCCCTATCATCCTGGTAAGGAGGAGGCGCACAGCCATTCCTCCACTGGAAAGTGCTCCTTGGGTCTGACCTGAATCCCTCTGACTTGGCTTCTCTTGGTTAGAGCCTCAGTGGGCCAGGCTGTGTGTCCAGCTCATGCCAAATGCAGAGGTGAGAGTCAGTACACCCACCAGCCTCTGTGAGCCAGTGCCCAGCCCTAGCTCTCTTGGACAGAGCAAGGGGTGCCCCTCCTAAAATCGCAGGGGCTGAGGAGAGACAAAGGAAAGGGGCAGGAAGAGAGTTCATATGTGTCCTCTCTCCAGGTGGGCGGGTACCAGGCATCTCCAAAATGTGAGCCATGTAATCCTCCTGGAAAACCTGCAGGGCCAGAATTATTGCTCCATTTTATAGATACCTGGATGTTCTGTCTAAATGCCCCCAGCCATTACTCCCCCTTCATTCCTTCCTTCCTTCCTTCCTTACTTCCTTCCTTCCTTCTTATTTTTTTTTTTTTTTTATTAAATAAAAACAATGTAAAATAAATTTATAATGTTGAACAAAAAAATATTTAAATATACAATATGACAAATAT